>JABUQX010125493.1:0-19722 GCA_015478945.1 Trachelipus rathkii
GAGAGATAAATTCTCCTTTGTAAAATTTCCATCTGGCTTCTTTTCTTTCTCTTCCTTCTATTTTTACTGCAACTTATTCGACAGACGGTCGAATATATATATAAAAAAAGGACATATTCTCTTCTCTCGTCTTCTCTTCTCTCTTCTCTTCTCTCTCGTCCTCTCTCTCGTCTCTCTCTCCTATCATCTCTCTCTCTCTCAGTCTCTCTCTCCTCGTCTCCTCCTCTCTCTCTCCTCTCTCTCTCTCTTCTCTTCTCTCTCTCATCTCTCCTCTTCTCTCTCCTCTCTGTCTCAATTCTCTCTCTCTCTCTTTCTCGTCATCAATGATCAGTTTCAATAGCAATTTTATTTTTAAAAATTTATATATATATATATATATATATATATTATATGATTATTTAATATATATATATATATATATATATATAGTTGATATAGTTGATATCATCATCTATGATTATCAATTATGGGAAATATATATTTTTCTATGTTATACTTATATATTATATACAACTAATATATATATTCGAAGCATCTGGCTGTAATTAATTGTTTATTCGAGTACAGAACTTCTTTTTAAAGAGGTATTTGCTAAACACAGGAAGCAAGTTTGGAAAACGAAGTCATTATAATCGAAAAAGTCATGCTAGGCTATGAACCTACCACAAGACGTACCGCACTGGATACATAAGAAAAGAATTTACAATGCATAAAATCTTACATAACGATAAGACACAAGATATAATAATATATATAAATATGATAGTGATAAATAAATTAAAATAAAAGTAATTTGAAAATAAACAGTAGGGCCTATATCGGCCTACTTGCATTTGGAAAAGTATTTACAAAAGTTAAAATTTTGGAAATTTGCCGTTAGGTTAAAACTAGAAAGCACTCCTTGAGGAAGAAATTATAGGCCGTTGGTTTATGTCCTAAGACCCCGAAGGCTTGCTACCATGAATAAACTAACTAAGAAAATAATGGTAAATAAATAATAATAAAATTCAATTGGCTACAATAGTCACTTCAAACACCCAGGGCAGTCCAATAGGGCCTATCGTAATAATTTTTTAATTTAATACATAATTATTAAAATATTTTTGGGTCACTGCACTCACCGCATATATCTTATTTGAAAAACAAGTTTTTCTTATAAAAACAAAATATAATAATAAAGCTTTGAAATCAAGAAATAAATTAAAAAAAAACAAATAGCGTACTCTCGAAAAAAAAGCCTCTTCTCAAGCGAAAACGAGTGAATTTCGACACGATACAAGTTCGTATGATGACCCCACAGTCTATGATTTTCTAGTAAAATAAATAAAATAAATTGAACACAGAATTTTCGACTGCGCATTATGACGTATTACATTATGTTGCTCACCACATATTTTCCCCTACAGTGCCAAAGGCACGATAATCTAATCGAGGTAGCGCGCTGGCCATCGTATATGCCTACCTCTGCTCGATAGTCTAGTAGGAAATTATGTTTTTTTCAGAAATATTAGGTTTTTGGATTTGTGGGGAGAATTTCTGGATAAAAGATCTTTTTGCAGAAGATGGAGTTTACTTGAGTCGTAAAGTGTGTTGGGCTTTTCAGCACCAGTTTGGAGACTTGTTTAGCAAAAAACTAGGTAAAGTTGGGGGTGATGGGCTAAATCTGGATACAAATAATAGCAATGGTAACTGTAATAGTGGTGATATAAATAAAACTAGTGTTGTTACAGGTTCAAATAATGATGTTAGCAATAAAAATAACAGCATTTCGAATATCAAATGCTTTTACACAAATGCTCATAGCCTTAGAAATAAAAAAGATGAGCTGATTAGTTATACCATAAATGAGAATCTTGACATTATTTGCGTAACTGAGGCATGGGTTAATGAAGAATTATACGGAGACTCCTTTCAGGAATATGAAATAGACGGATATTCAATTTATTTATACCAGCGTAGAGGAAAGAAAGGTGGGGGTGTGGCGCTTTATATTAAAAGCAATATTCAATCTGTATTAATGACTGACTTTAAAACTAATCATGATATTGAATCGGTATGGGTAGATTTTATTTATGTTTAATAAAATCATATGTTAGATGCTAATTTGTAGACACAGTGGCCAGAGTCAAGATTAGACGTGGAAATTGTGAAAGAATTGAGACAGCATGCCACAGTAAAAGAGAAAAGGTATAGTCATTAATGGGTGATTTTAATTTTCCTGGCATTCTATGGGATTCCTTGTCTAATTCGGCGACCACGAGTAGTTCAGTAATTTATTAATTGTATACCTAGATAACTTTTTCAGCAGATGGTCATGAACCCACAGACACAAGCTAATTACATTAATATTAAACTATGATCGAAGTAGGTGATAAGATTAGAGTTAGGATGAATTTAGGACTTGTGACCATAATAATAATTAGATTTAATACTGAATGTGATAATCTGGGCCCAAATTGCACGCTAATAAGGAAACAAATCTAGATTTCGAAATGGCGGATTTCTACCAACTTTTCAGACACTGAAGTTTAGAAAGACTCAGATATAAGAGTTTCAGAACACAACTGGAGGGAAACTATAAGCGTTTTTAATGAAAATTTGCATTCAAGTTTATATAAGAAATTCCAATTAGGGTGGCGAAGAGAAAACCTGTTTGTGGAATAGAGAGATAAGAGAGAAAATCAATGAATAGCGTAGATGTTTAAAAAATATTCAAGGTAGTAATAGGGAAAATGATTTAGAAAATTAATATAGCAAACTAAGAAACGAACTTAACCAGTCAATTCAGAAAAGAGCAAAGACGAGAGGCAGAATTTCATTAGTAATTAATGTTTGAATAACACATTAAAGAATACTGTAAGTTTCTTTAATTTAAAGTAAGAATTAGGAAGAATTATATATTAAAATGGAGGAAATTTGAAATTTAGTTCTAGAATTTGGACAACATTTTCAATGCTTTATTTTGCTTCTCTATGTTTTACTGAGGAAAGATTAGATAATAGTTTGGAGACTAATAGTTCTGTATGCATGTAACAATAGACTTACAGAATTTGAATTTGATGTAAAAGATATTAAACGTTTATAGACCATATTGATCCAAGTAAAGCTGCAAGGCCCTGATGGTATACAAGGTAGAATTTTGAAAGAGGGTAGTACAGGACTGTAAAGATTGAAATCTATTTCTAAGCGATCTATACATTTGGTGAGGTACCAAGATTGACTGGAAAACGGCATATGTTCTGCCTATTTATACGAAAGGTAGTAAGGAAGATTTGGCATTTTTATAGGCCAGTTAGCCTAACATCTCTGGGTTGTAAAGGTTCTGGAAGAAGTTACTGAAAGGTCATATAAGAAATATTTTAGAAAATAACAAGGTATTGTTGACTCCCCAGCACGGTTTCAGAAAGGGTAAGTCATGTCAGACAACCTTTTAGAATTTAATGGAATACATTACTGAGAGTGCGTTGACCGAGGAGATCCAGTTCATATTTATACTTTAGACTTTAGCAAAGCTTTTTCATAAAGTTCCCCACATGAAGGCTGATGAAGAAGTATCTGCAATGCTGGTATAGGTTGGAGTGGTACTCAGGGTTTTTTTTTTGGGGGGAAATTAAAAAAATTTTGGGGGGGTTTTTTTGTTTTTTTTGGGGGAAATTAGAAAAAAAAAACAAAAAGTGGATAGAGTATATATTGGACTAAAATTTGGGCCCAAATTTTTAAAGGGGTCTTCATGGTTGAGTGTGTGAAGAGTGGTTATTTTTTTTTTTTTTGGGGGGTTCCCCCCCACAGGGGGGTTTCCCAAGTGCTCGGGCCACTGTCTGTTATCCTCATGTATATAAATGATTTTAGACAGGGACTTAAATGCAATTTTCTAAGTTTGCTGATGATACCAAAGTGGCCACCCCAGTTAGGAATAGTGAGGGATGTATAAAGATTTAAAATGCTCTTGATAAACTTCTTGGGTTGGCGGATGAATGCAAATGAATTTTAATAGTAAACGTGTAAGGTTCTTTCACCTAGGTTACTCAATTAAAAGTTTTAACTATATTTGAATGGTGATTGGCTTTGAGTCTGTGGACCAGGAAAAAGATTAGGTGTGATTATCAGCAGTAACCTAAAAGTGGGGCTAATCACTGTTTGGAAGCTAGAAATAAGCTAATAAGATGCTTGGCATAATAAATCGCAATGTTTGTTTACAAGAGCAAGAAGTAAATACGTAAACTATATCATCAGTATGTTAGGACAGTATTAGATTATTGTGCCAAAGTTTGGGCCCCTTATTTTTAAAGAAAGACTTAGATATGGCTAGAGAGAAGTGCAACATAGAGCAACAAAGATGATTTCTGGGTTTGAGGGTAAGAGCTAGAAGGAGAGGCTGAAGGAGTTAGGAATGTTTTCTGTAGAAAGGAGATTTCTCAGAGGGGAAATGATACAATCCTACAAAATTTTTACATCTATTGATAATACGGAGACAATAAATTCTTCATAGTAGCGCACGGACGGGAGACCAGGGCAGACAATAAGAAAATTAATAAGAAAGCATGCATCTTGATATGACAGTATGCATTCAGCATAGGGTTGTTTAAATTTTGGAATGATTTGCCAGAGAGGTTGTTTGAGTGTGATTCAATTGCAACATTTAAGAAAGGGTTGGAAGGTATATGGATGGGTTGGGTATCACATACTATACGAAGCCAAATTTGCTGGTTTTTAGTTATAGTATTAGTAATGTTTAAGCTACTGCATGTGGACATAACTTAAGTCTACTTAAAGGCACTGTGCGATGGTTTGGTAACATTGTAATCATTTTTTTTCTTACTAAGCCAAATTGTGGATTTTGGTTACAGAAATTTGACAAGCCCTAGGTGCTTTGTGGATTTGCAGGAGAGCATGTTTGTTTAGTGGAAGCTATGGGACAGTCTCGATAGGCCATGTGCTTTTACTGTCCCTATATTTCTTATGTTTTTATGTTCTTATGTCTCTTAAATGCTTCTAGGAGCTTCTAATGGAGTCTGGACAGGATTCCTGTTTGTGAAGTGTAATCGGGCCGAGTCGGAATGTCTGCATGAGTCGTAAGGTACTGGATGGATTTGGACGGTGAAGAATCCTGAGCGGAGTGAAGGGAGGCAAGGATGACGATGACCGTGCGGTGGAGTCTGAGCCGGTCGTATTGGTGCTGTTGGCGGAGGAGAAGGAGGGGAGGAGGATAATGGAAGAGGATCAGGAGAAAGGAGAGGAGGAGGCAAGGAGGGAAGAAGGCTTTATAGTTTCAGCTTATCTGTAAGAGGATTAAAAAGATATTCCAAGAACCTTATCCTTCGTGATTCCTGATGTTACATCTACTCTCTTCTTCCATAACAGCTCTTTATTGATCATTATTAGAGTCCCAACTTCTTAGATGGAAACCACCATCTTCCATTTTGTTGCATTTATGATAAAGTTCCTTTAAATGTTGTGTGTGAATCATTGCCACTAATAATAAATTATCAACAAAAAATTATCAATAGAATCTGAGTACATGCATCATCCTCATAAGACTGAGCATGATGCTGGATGATATAATTGAGGATGAAAGGTGAGGATGTGAAACCAAAAACAATGGTTGAGTATCGATAAGCCTTTAATTGACCATTACTTCTCCAAAAACAATCAAAAGACTAGCGGTCTTTGGATTAGATTTTCACTTATTTTTGGAAAGAAGCTTGCTTTATATTCTGATAGCACACAACTGAATTTGATCTGAACCGGAATAAATGTTCTAATAGGGAAGACATATTCAAAAATAACACAAAACTGAAGATATATATATATAATGTAGGTGAATATATAATACCTTTTTTTTTTTTATAAAATCACAAGTATTTATGTTTGTCTAGAGAGGGATTTTCTAAATAATTAGAATAACGAAAAAAATATATATATTTGTTTTTGTATTTACTCAAAAAAGTTAGGGTTCGACAAGTGGTGAGTCCCCTTAAAAGAAAGTAAATATTTAATTGTTATATTACATTTGGTTATAAAAATGTCCTTTAAACTATTTATTCTAAGTTTTCAAATTTTCCAATAAATAATGGGTATTGGGTAATCACCGAAACTTTTGTTTACTATTTTACAACTCCATTCATAAATCTTCATTGTCTTCTTCCTAAAAAAGAAAAGTTTTTTTTTTTTTATTAATCAATTCGCTGAACCTTTATTATAGGCCCGACCCTTTAATAGGGTAAGCTTTGATATTCATTATCGAATATTTTTTTTGATTTTCAAAATGAGCAGTTGTGAAATTTTCTTACTCTATCCCATGCCACTGTAATCAAATGTAAACAAATGTGGCTGACTATTATGGACCTGATTTTACTATAGAGTAATCATTTGAATGTTAAGGACTTAGCTGTGTTTGTGCCTTGCTTAAGAACGGTTTTTCCATGTATTTCTTTTGATACTTGTTTTTTGAATCATCCAAAGAATATTACACCAGTAAGGCTGTATCACAGTTTATTTTCAAATATTAAACAAGAGTTATGTCAGGAGGTTTTTCATGTTAGCTACACTGATGGATCCAAAATGGACTCTCAAACTGGCTGTGCTTTTATGTATGATTCTGATATGCATAAGTATTCTCTCCCTGATTATTGTTCCATCTTTACTGCCGAATTATATGCTCTTTATAGAGTTCTTAAACATTTTAAAGATGTAGCTCAATAAATTGGCAATATTTACTGATTCTTTATCATCTGTAAATGCTCAGAGGAATTACCAGTTCGCACTTTTTGGTACACCCACTACATGCTCTTCTGGGTAGTTTTGAGGATGGTGTGTGCATCCAAGTTATCTGGATTCCAAGCCATGTGGGTATAGTATGACTTGATAGATGAAGCTGCTAAGGGGGCAGGTTTGATTGGAAGGAAGATTAATATTGGATATTCTGTGTCTGAATTTAGATTATTGGTATGAAAATCATGTTTATCTTTGTGGCAGTCCCTGTGGAATAGAGAAAGCAGTATACTCACTAAAGTCAAGCCATTGATTCAAGATTGGTCATTTACTTACAACATTGGAAGGAGAAATCAAGTAATTTTGGCTAGATTGAGGATGGGCACCACAAAGTTGACTCATGCAAACTTTTTTGAAAATAGACCTCCATCTATTTGTGTACACTGTAATGGGAGACTTACTTTACAATATCTTTTCATTGAGTGTCCAACTTTTCAGCTTCATAGACATCATTTGATAAATACTTGTGATACTCTTTCTCTCAATTTTGATTTATTTAATGTTCTTTCTTTTCTTTTTCCGGCAAATACTATTATAAAATATTTGAAAGATATAGCTAAATTTTCTAAATCTGATTTAATTATGAAAATGAATTTCAATTACCTTAGAAGCTGATGATATCATGGATCTTTTTATAACTTTTCTGATTTGAGGAAGTTCTATGAACAGTTGCAAAATTGGCCGAGATGGTGGCTGCAACGAAAACTAAATCAAGTAAATCAAGTAAGTATAAGTCTTTCCATACAAAATCACCCAATTGGAATTGACAGTGACTGTAACCGATTTCTTTTATACTTGATTTATTGAAAGATCTCGATGAGAGGAATTGAATGGTGTAGCGTCAGGCGGGGTGACCAGGCCTGGCTTTTTTTAGAGGGGTGATTCGGTCCACTCTAAATAAAATAAAAAATATTAAAAAAAAAAAAAAAAATTTCGCTCATTTAATAGCCACGCGGTAGTACTACAAGTTTTTAATTTAGATCATCTTTAATTCTAGAGAGTTTTTTTATAAATATTTTTTAAAAAATGTTATAAATTAAAAGGGTACAAAATGACCTTCAATAGAATTTCACGTTTGAAAAATGTGATGTTTTTTAACTTTGTTATAAAATGAAAAATCGTGAATGGATTTTAATTATTTTTTCAGTATATACACTCGAGTATGTTAGCTTTAAACTGGCAAAAGTAAATTTTGTTCCAAACAGTATTAGTGGCTAAATCACGGAGCCTAAACTTGGTCCGATTCACCCCGCCGTAAAAATTGATGATGGGGTGAGCGGACCACCATTGTTTTTCATATTTTACGTATTATTATTGACATTTTTATTATGTATAATTAATTTAAATATAATGAATAGTTACTTATATTAAGTAAAAATTAAAATAAAAGATGAAATTTTTATAAAAAATACGAATTTCAAAAAGTTTCATTTTTGAGTGGAGAGGGGTGAATCGGACCACCTTATTTTTATTCTTATTTTATGTATCATTATTGATATTTTTATTACTTATTTCAAATTTTAATATGATAAATAATTATTATATTAAGGTAAAAATAAAATATAAATGAATTTATACATAAAAGGAAAAACAGATGGTTCGATTCACCCCTCAATGGTGGTCCATTCACCCCTCTCCACTCAAAATTAAAACTTTAATTAAAACTTTAATAAAACTTATTATTAGAATTACATATTATTTTTTTGTGTGCTTATTACCTACTATATGGCCTTGATTCAGAAGAAAAAAATTCCAAAAGTGCATTAAGGGAAAAGTGGGAAGATGAAGTTATACCTAAATGATTCCAAGTCACCCTTGCACTGGATACCTCCCAAGGAGCTGCCCACCAACTAACCATGTCAGCGTTTTTTTTTAAACTTTTTATGGTAAAACCTAGGTAAAATTGGGAGATTGAAAGAATTTTCTCAACTTTTAGTCTTGCTTGATCAAAAGTTTGAAATAGACTTGGGTCAGAAAAAGTTCAAAAACTTGTAAGGATATATAAATACCAGTATCTAAGACAGGTTAGACAACCAGATAGTTACTTTCTCACCTTTCTCACCATCCATCTTGTTAGGTAGATCCTGTCAAGTGTTGCTCCTCCAGAAATCCCTCCCGAGACATCCCGGTCTTCAAATAGTGCCGTCCTTTCCACATTCTCCATCGTTTCTCCCCGCGACGTAATTGCTTCTTCCCACAGCATCCTTCCATCTCTTTCTTTGGTCTTCCCACTGGTCTCGTTCCAATAGGTCTCCAATTAAGTAATCTTTGGGGGTATCTAAAGTCCTCCATTCTCTGCACATGCCGGAACCTCTCCAGCTGGTTTCTTTCAATACATTCCATTATTGGTCGGACTCCGAGCTCTTCTCTTATTGCTTCACTTCTAACTCTGTCCCTCAGCGTTTACTCCTCTTATTAATCTTAACACTCGCATTTTCCTGCAGCTTCTATTTTACTCCCTTCCTGCGATTTGTTAAGTAACCCAACAATTCCGACCCGTATGTAAATAGTTGGTCGTAGGAATGGTGTATATATAGTCACTTTTTACCTCTACGTTGGCACTTGCCTCTCTGCATCATCAAAGATTGGTATAACATTCCTGGACAATTCTTTGTGAGGATAGATTGTGGGTATGAATTCTTCCCGAAGGGTCAATTTTGAGTCATATCATCCTTTCTCATCGAACATATTACTCCTAGATATTGAATCTGCTGGTCTGTTTTAACTGGAAACTGTGTACTCTTCCAATCCATATCTCTGCTTGTGTCTAGACACACTGTCTCGATACGTCATTAATACATATCCGTCTTCCCCCCAGGTATTTTATTTCATCATTCCCCAACCATCATAACTGTCCATTACGCAAAGAATTCACAGCAAAGCGTAGTTCGTAATATGTTCTCTTTGTCACTGAACATGCCGCGTTGTCAGATGTACAAATACAGATATAGATAGTAACTATCCCTGACCATCATAGTAATTCACACACATATACCTCTTCTCTAAGCAGGAATGTCTATGAATTATATAGCATAAACACGTAAAGGAGGGAAACAAGCACGAGCGTAGCCGGCTATGTACCTGATACTCTCCAGTCTATCGTGTAACCGATAGCAATTGTTCGGTCCGCCTTCCCAAGTATCCGTTTATCTAACACAGAATGTTTAAAATAGGGTATTCATTTCTAACATGTAATTTGTTGGCGTTTATTAATCCTTATCAGCCTTCTTTTAATTTATTCATATGCAGGGTCTTCCACTCCTATTTCTCAACAATGTCTCTCTCTTTAGTTGTATACCGGAGGTAAAAGCTTTACGTCTAGATATGATATAACGCAAATATATATAGTGTCTACCGATTATTCCAGTTTCATTGTCTCGTTCACTCTCACTATCATTTTTAAAGAGACTATCAAGTTCAATCTACACTTCTACTTATGGCTGAATCCGTGTACTGCAACACATTTAATCTCCAATCTTTTCCCTATCCTAATTTATCTAGTTTGTCGTTAATTTGATTCCTTCTCCGTTATTTCATGTTTAGCATGACACTACAACAGACATACACGGTTATTACCGTCTGCTTAATTCTGGCATTATTTATATATCTCCCCTCTTGTTTATGTAGGGATCATATGCGACAGTCTTTATTATGACTTCACATAAATATGCTGAGCGTGTAGGTTTCTGGCCTCTCGATCCGGATTATAGACAATTTGTATGTAAAGTAGCTCTGTACTTACCAATGTCAGAGCCATATGGCGTTCCTCCGCATGTTATATAGAATTATCATTATTATAGTGTACCCATCGACTTTCCTGGAATTGGCCTTTCGGTTCCTTATAGTAAGATCTTAATAAGATTGCTCTCACTTCCTCGCATATAATGGTCATCGTTGTCCAAGTCATAGTCTTCATCGTGTCTGTGTTCCGCGATTTGTTGAGGTTTATCCTCCTCCTATGTAAGTCCATGGATCGTCCAAACCACATTTAATATAATAGGTCATTTCTTAAGATATTCATGCTCCATATCTCCGTGACCCCTTTCACTATCCACATAATTGGTTAAACTGCAATATCCTTTTTGTTGAGAACTATCACTATTCGTGTTAGTTGAACCATTCTTTTTTGCTTAATCTCCTTAGCGCAATTCACATATATTGCAAGTTTCACTAGCTGACTGTCTCAATCGTCTTCCTCTAATTCTCCTCCAAATATCTGTATTCGCCATGACAAGGTCGAAATTTCAGTGCTTTATCCTTCACTAAAATTATGACAGAACTGATGATTTCTCTGCGCGATAGACAGAAGACTTGCCGCCCTCCTATTTTTCTTCTGTCTGCTTGAATCTTACATCCATAAAAGACGGAATTATTTTCTTGATCGTTCGTCGTTTCTGTGGTTAACCTACAGTTTTTGACTTTCCTGCGATTCCTACGCGAAACGTAACTGTTTTGTGCAACTTTTCCACGAGCAATACGTGAGCTACATCTTTATTGTTTCTTGATAACAGTCACCGCTGCGAGAGCCTGGCTCAACTACACCTTCTCTCGATGGAAAATCTTTTTCCCAACCCATGCCTCTACATCGGGTCCAACAGTATCCTGCAGCAATCTTCTTTGCATACAGATTTCTAACTTTACAATCATAACTGTAGGATTGTTGTGGTTGATGAGAAATGGATGATGCTCATATTGTGGAATCTTTATTCTAGTTCCTTTGTTTACTTTAATTCCTTGCAAATCAGTTATCGGGTTCTATGGTTTAGCGGGTTCTTTTTGGCTTCTTCCTTTAGTCTCCATCCTTTACTACTCCACCACGTCACTGTGAGTCGCGAAATTCCAGAGACATTGCACTGTAATTGTGTAATGCTTTTGAACATGCCACATAAAGCTCTCCTTATCAATTTACATAAATATAGATCTATCATATGATGTTATATTATTGTCACCAAGTATATATCCTGGTTTTTCGTGAAATGTCACAGCCAGGATACCATTGTTCCTTTCATAATTATATTTCTCTCTCCCATGTTTAAAAACCAGGTGTTCGAATGATCGTCTGGCACCATTTCTTTATAGCAAAGTCAACTAGTCTTTCCCTCCTCTGTATTTTCTGCCCAAACTCCCTGAACGCACCCGCCAGCGAGCTACTTTACCTCTCCTTCTCTCTCTCAAATCCACATGTGCCATTCTATCTCCACAATAAAATTAGGGTATTGTTGTTATACATAACCGGCATTCCTTATCCATCATGAGTTACATCTCTGCAGGTTTCTCGCATAAACTCTGTCATCTCGCCGTAGGTCTTTGCCGTGAGGCGGAGTGCGCGAGCATAGACCTGGATACAGTGCGGTCAACTTTTTGACTTACTATAACTTCTTCAAGCTTTCACATGCACATAATTCTTCGTTCACTAAATTCCCTATCATCCGTTTCTCTATATACTTACTTCCTCTATCCACTGCTCTTCCTACAGTTTGTCGATAGACGCTATCGTCTACCTTTGCGTGGTACTTCTCACTTCCTCCTTAACCTCTTATACACCATGACATAAATTCTAATTGTGTAATTTCTTCACGCCCATCTCCTTTATACCTCTACCTCATCACACGCCCCAAGTATTATCTCATACCTCTCTCCATCATCCAGTTCTACGAGCGATCCTCCTTATTAATCTCAGAAGATGGCTGTCGCCATTATTATAGTGCCTTAGTTGGTAGTGATAGTCCTTTTTCCGTAGTCCTATGAACTCACCGAGTTGGCGTCAGACTGAGAAGCTGTCCGTTATCATCCGAGGCACAAAAAGGTAGTTTACATCACGAGCAGTAAGGTGGTTATATTTATCCGCTAGCCTGGCTTTGCATAGGGTTCTCTTGTATTCTCGCTAAGGCAACCCATCTCTATTTTATCCGGAACTTTGGGCATTGAGACACAGGACTCCTTGGAATACCCTGTGGTAAGAGCTTATCTTGGAGGAAATGGGGTGAATGAAATTACCAGGGAAAAAATGTGAATTTACATCACTGACAATTGGATGGTCAATCCAATGTGGTCAAATTAGTATTTCTAGGTAGGCTACTTATTGCATTTATCTAATTATTAAAATTTTAATAAAATCACGGTAAATCTTCTAATATAATAATATGTTCTTAAAGTAAATTTTACCAAAGAGGATTATTTTTATTTTATTCATTACTGTAAAAGTTCATGTTATATCTGTTTGTGTATAAACAAGAATCTAATTATTTTCTTCTGTATGCTTTGCTAGCTTACAAATAATTTGCAATTATTGTTAAACTTTCTATTAATGTATATTAAATATAATTTTATTCATGCACACAAAACAAATATTTTCAGGTATAATTCCAGTGAAATAATACTTAAAATTAAGATCTAAGCAATAATATCAATTATGAGTAAATATTTCAGTTCTTGTAGTTGTTTGTCTATTGCACTAATTAGTAATATTTATTAAAGTTTATAATTTTCTAGTAATAATTGTTGAGAATATTAATGTCTGGAATATTTAATAATATAAAAAAAATAAAAACAGCATTGCTGAGTCTTCCTTTTTTGTGTTTTTTTATAGGTGTATTTTTTTTTTGGTGGGTGAAAGTTCTTTTTCAATGTGCAACCCGGTCTCCATACGAACTCATTCTCAACATACAAATATAGCATAGAATTAAGTTATCCATATTTTATCTTCTTATTATTTATAGTTACTTACATTTACAGTAAAGTAAATACTTACACTAAAACTGGACATATACATAAGAATATATAATAAGTCTCTTAGCCTCGGACTTAATCTTATTTTAAAGAGTTGGAATCAAAGCTGGCTTCGTGATGCGAGCCTGACAATTTGGTTAATACGTCAAATAAAATTAAAAGAACAAATGGTTTTATTTATTATAATACACTAAATAGTTGATAAGCGTATTGTGATGGAGCCGGATCAAATGTTTGGAAGCGGATTTATGATCTGTAAAGAAGCTGCAATATTTATTGAATTGAAACATTCATCTGCGAATTCTGCACCCTCCCTTATTCTGGACTGATTAAGCGGGGAGTATTAAGGAGGATATTTTTTTAAGGATCTTTTAGATTTTTATCATAGAGTATATGGATGTTAATGACGCGGTTAGCTATGTAATTTAATTTTTAATGTTATTAATGGTTTAAGAAGAATATAGAATGATGGAAAAAATATTCTGCTCTGCAATAAAATGTTAATTTTGTGATCACATGCCCAACGACCTGAGGCGACGTTTTGCTTCCTTTAAAGAAATACTTTTCGTAATTAACTTGTATGTAAATTATCTATAAAGTTTTATAATTTGCAAAAATGGTATAATGAAAAAAGTTTATTTAAGATTTTTATTCCACATTATTTTTGGAATCAATTTTTTAACGATTTATTAATTTTTAAATAACAGCCGGTATTATACTTTAAGAATACATATTACTATATATATTATTATATATAGACTATTATTTATGTTCGTTCGTGTAGGGATGAAAATACACTGTTGAAATGTGTCTTCTAGATTATTGAATCCCACATCAATTATTTTATAGCCTAAATTATTTATTTATATTTCTTAATTATATTGTAACGCTTATCATTAATAAATAAATTGTGAATACAAATATTAACCATATGTTAAATAATAAATATAAAAAAATAAAAAATATGTATATTAATAGCGTAATTTATTTAATATTTGGAATATATTATTATATTAATCAATATATATTATAATAAATATATATATATATATATATATTATTTATATATACAGTATATTATATATTATAATATTATTTATAAATATATATAATATAAAACTCTCCCTATATAATTATATTAAAAAGTATAATTCTATAAATATTAATATAAAAACTATAATAATGTATATATAGTACTTATACCATATATATATATATATATTATGACGTGGTACTTATACTTTAATATATTGTAGCGATATTATATTATATTATTATTTTATATTTTATTTTATATATATTTTATTTATATTATTTATTAAATATATTTAGATAGTATTTGAGTATACGATATAATTAAATACTTATCTTAAAGTATATATACAGTTGTTAAAATTTAGTGGTACGTACCTATTCATATTCTACTATACCTCTCGGTTCTTTCTACTAATTTCAAGTATAATAAGATCGGTATTATCACATTGTTATTTTACTACAATTTTAGTCTCTGCTTGATTGGTTATTAAACATTTAGACTTGACGATGACATATGTAGTTACAGATGAATGTGAGATGCACAGAGAGATTTACACCAAGAGTTTACAAGAATTATTTGCAATAATGTTGTTAAGTTTTGATTTCCTTATCTGATATTTTTTATCACCTTACTACTAGTTTGCATACACTGGACCAACTCATTGGTATCTTTCGGTCGTTTTCCCTAGCTTTTTATAGTCGTACTTGAATGTTAATTAAAATTAAGATTGCCTGCACCATCTTAAAGAGAAGAGGCACATCATTTTTATGCTCTTTATCACGCTAATAATATTAAACGTCTACTATAATAATAGTTATTATATATGTTAACACTAGGAACTAGTATGACAATAGGAATTATACTATATTATTTTCTGCACTATCACGTAATTAATCCCAGAAGATTTATATTCAATCTGGATTGATATCAATAAGTTGAAAGATGTGTGTTTATTCTTAAGTTTTTTATACATTTTTCTTTTTAATTTCTAATAATAATAATAATTAAACAAAAATTTTTATCCATGTGCAAAGTTGATTTCAGATATAGGAGTTTAGGTATAGTAGTTTTGTTCATCATGCATCAATTCGAGATCATATTTTTAGGTATTGGTAATTGGCGGGGGAGAGAGCGATTAAATGTATATGAGAAGAAGGAGAGTATCATCAAGTTATTGACGATCAATAAATGCTTTCTCATAGTGGAACCTGGTTTTTGTAAAGAAACCTTCTTAGGTACTCCCAGGAGTTTACGCATAAAGAAATTGGAAATAAGTAAAACAATTGTAAAGTAAGTCTCATTACAGTGGTCCAAATAGATGGAGGCTCTATCCATTTCCCTCCAGAATGGAACAGAGCCTAAGTAATCTTGGTCAACGCACTATGAGTTTCAACTATTAAAATTTTTGCTTATAGGTCGCATCTGCGGCCAATATCCAATTATACCTCTAA
Organism: Trachelipus rathkii; assembly: GCA_015478945.1. Lineage (NCBI taxonomy): Eukaryota > Metazoa > Arthropoda > Malacostraca > Isopoda > Trachelipodidae > Trachelipus > Trachelipus rathkii. Next base: position 15,988 of record JABUQX010125493.1, read on the forward strand.
ATCCTAGCTATCAAAAATATATAAATATCATTATATAGATATATATATATTATATCATCCTTATTATCCTAATTATTGATTATATATATAATATTATTAGTATTAAATAATATATTATGTATATATATATATACCATAATATATATATATAATATATATAATAATATCTTTGAATCAATGGCTTGAAAATCATATTATTATAAGTATAGAGTAACTGAGCTATTATCTTCAATTAATTCACAGGTAGTAAGAAACTAGCCATATCACCTAAAGATAAACATTAATAGTACTTTTTATACTCACCATAACCTATATATAATCTATATATATAATTACAAGTACACATTGAATTATCTACTATAAATTATATAAATCTTTTATTACCTTTACCTATATAAATATCATAAAACTACTATGCACCATCATAGCAGCTTTACTATATATATAATATTTACTTAATAGTTCCAAGTGCGTAGCCTAGATGGTTTTTCTATCAATGGCCTGTAAGTACCCGACTGGCTATAGATTGATAAATCCATGAAAATCTAATATAACTTTTGAGATTAGCTATACATATACACCAATTCACCATAATAAATACTATAAACCCCAGGTAAAGCATATAAGTGGCATTGGTAAGAATTGGGGGGATATGATGTACCAATCGGCGCCCTGCCATCGCGCTTCGAATGCGTGCCATCACTCGCGCTATATTTTTGATGCCACACTCCCATTTACGTTCACAATTATTTACCGGCTTTTACAATTTTGTATTAGGAAAATATGTTTGTAATGGGAACTAACAATTATTTAAATAGTATAACAAGCTCTGATAAAATTTACTTATAGAAAATTTATTGCAAGTTGGTCAAATAATTTATTTTATTTTTAATCAAGACTTGTCTTAAGTAGTTTTATAAGTTAGTAAACAAATTAGTATATGTTTGAGAACGTTTGAAGGGGTGGATAATTATATTAATTTTTTCCTATATTGAGAGGTCATATTTATATATATTCGGCAGTATAGTATAATGTGAGATACTAAATAATCTAGGGAATAGTAAGTGAAAATACTTAAATATTATGAATATATATTATTAATAATAATATACATTACATAATAATTTATATGATACCCGTATTAGCCCAATAACTAAATATATAAATCAATTATTGTCAACAGAAAATAACATTTCACCGTAATTTAAGCAATATTAACCTCTTATTTCAAATTAATCTTATTAGTATTTATTAAAATATTGGATAATAATATCATGGTGAATATAATTATAACCATGATACTATGGTGGTATAATTATCTATTTTAGATAACATCTACATAGTTTATCATAATAAATAGATACATATTTGTAAAGAGATTCTTAAAAGTATCTGTTCTAGTTATGCACGGTCTCACTGAAGAAAAAAATATTAAAAAAACTATTTACCTGGCAACACAATTAACGATTGAACCGCCCGCAGTACGACGCAAACCTTTTCCTCTTCACGGAATAATAAAAATCGTTCCAGGATTTAATTTTATTTCGAGCTATTCGTCACTACCCTTTAAAATAGGCAAAGGTTTATGAGGCGTTCACAGGTACGGCTGACAGGGAGTACTAATAAGTTCAAGGCTCATCCTCTACTTTATTTGACTTGTGTATATTTATTTTTAGATCTCTTGTATATAGATTTATATGTTAATTCTTATTGGAGAGAGTTGTCTCATTAGTTGAGAAATATGTAGAAATATAGTATATAATTTTATTTTCTTTATCTAACTTCCCAATAAGTTATATCCAAATGAATTAAATTAATTTGTTCTTAAAAATAGGATTGGCTACTGCCTAGACCCAAGCCGGTATCCCTTAAATCTTGCCACTGATTAATATTATATATTTTAGTGGTATATTATACTAGCATCAATATATTTGATTATATAATTTATATATAATATTTTTCATAAGTTTATTTAGATTAGCTAATGATAATAATTTATGTAAAATGGTAAGTTTAGTATAATATAGAACCTCATCACAAAAGTTATCGGATTGAATATATTAACCACATATATACTACCTACTTATTATATATTATATAATATATAATATATATATTATAATATATTATTATATATAATTATATATATAATATATATATATATATATATATATATATATATATTATATATATATATATATATATATAATATATAATTGCCAATGAAAACCTTGACATATTGGGGGGTTGCTCACATCCATATACGTAAACATTTTTATTTTACAAACTATTTAAAACTATTTATGTATAAAAAACTAATCATATTTTGAACTTTATATGACATTTTTCTTTATTTACGCATATATGTTCAGGGCTTGCGACCTGAATGCATGTTTCCCTCCCTCCCGCCCGCGAAATTTTAGTTTAAATTTTAGTTTAAATCATATCATATATTATCATATATATTATCGTTAGAATGGCATAAAATCTCTTCCACCTCTTTAGGATAGTAGGTGAATCTTCACAATATTAAGAGTGGTTTTTCAGATAGAGTCTATAAGGTTCCCCCGCAATTTGGGCCCATTTTTTGGTGGCACTAAATATAGTTATACGCAGGGAAGGGTTAAGTAATACACTGATTTAATATGTGTATACTTAAGAACATAGCTCTGTAAATCTAATATATATATATATATAAAAATATATATATATATATATATATATATATATATAATATATATATATATATATATATATAAATATATATATATATATATATATTATATATATATTTATATATAATATATATATATTAGTATATAATAATATATATATATTATATAATATATATATATATAATATATAATATATATATATATTAGTGATGCAACAGATGTTAAGGTATCAGTATTGGTATCGGTGGTATCGGTATCGGCAATTTTTTGAGTAGTACTTTGTATCGGTATCGGTAATCGGTAAAAAATTTTGCCAATACCTTTTACCGATACCAAAACATTTGGCGTCTTTAAATTGATTTATATATATATATAATAAATATAATATATATAATTATATATATAATATATATAAAATATATATATATATATATATAATATATATATATAATATATATATATATATATATAAATATAATATATATAATATATTATATATATATATATATATATATATATATATATATATATATATATAATATTATATATAATATATATATATATATATATATATATATTATATATATATATATATATATATATATATATATAGTATATATATATATATATATATATTATATATATTATATAATTAAAATTATATGTACTTCAATCCATGTTATAATTTTCGGACCATCTTGTGTATGTGTGTTACTGTAACTTTTCGCGGGAAAGGTTGCCGCCAAAATTTAAAAATAAAATTGAATTTTTCATGCTTAAGATATATTTTTCTCAATTTGATTATCAGCAAATTTTTTAGTATTTATTTATCGTGGTAAAAAAAAAAATTTGAAGGAAAACGTCTAAATATTTTTATATAAACTTATTTATTACGTTTATTTTCAAAAATGCCATAAAGAGGTACAATGAAAAATTAAAACAAAAAATTAGAAATTTGTTTATGAAACCAATCGCACGTTTCTTACATTTCGAAGTAGGAAAATGTAGCGTGGCTTTTCTTTAAGAAAACAGCCCTTTGAGAAAATTTTGAAAGAATTTT
>JABUQX010125494.1:0-5000 GCA_015478945.1 Trachelipus rathkii
ATGTGCAGTACTGATTCCTATTTACGATGTAGAAATTAATGTTAAATGAACAAGAAATGCGAAATGTCCGAGAAAGACTATAAATATATAAAGAATTAGACAAAAACAAGTGTTTTCGGCTGCCCTGGTTAAAAGAAACTATGAGACTACTCCGAAGCCCCTCTTTTTGAAAAATAAAATAAAATAATATGTATTGTTCTTTTTTTTTGTGTTTTATTTAACAGAGTGAAAAGCTTGCTGCTGGATTCCTAGCGAATGTTAGAGGGTATAAGAACTAATGTGGCCTTCCTAACGTTCGAAACGTAACCTAACGTAACGTAACCTAACCTAAACCTAACCTTTAAAAAAAATTTTCATTTTCGCACCTAGAAACATCTAGTATGGATCATAGAGGCACTACTTCAGATATTTTTTTTATCTATCTCCCGTTCCGTGCTCTCCGTTGAAGTAACTTTGTTCCTATATAATATATATATATATATATATTATATATAATATATATAAATATATATATATACATACACATATATATATATCATATGATATATATATATATCATATATATCAGAATTATGGTAAAACTCAGTTTTTATTACTAATATTTTCAGAAAAAATTTCCAAGTTCAAAAAAGTTTCAAAGTTCAGAAAGCTAAGTTAAGTAAGTTTTTAAAAAATCTTTGGTGGCCAAGCCTTCTTAACTTTTCTGAAACGTAGAAATTTTTCAAACTTTAGAAAAAAATTATTTTAAGATAAAATATTATAGGATCAAATAAAACATAAATTTACATACTATTTTAATACCATATATATATAATATTAATGATATTATATATTATATTATATCTATAATATAATATATATTATTATTATAATAAATTATAAATATATAATTAATATTATATATATATATAATATATATATATATTAATATATATATTATTCATAACATACAATAATCATTAATTTATTATTATAATATATAGTATTATATATATAATATTTAATATATAATAATATATATTATTAATATAATATATATTAATATAATTATAATATATAATAATAATATATATATATTATTATAATATATATTATTAATATATATATAAATTATATATATATAATAAAACATAAAAATACTTCGAACTTAATTTATTATTATATATATATAAATTAATATTAATTATATATATGTATATAGTATTATATATATATAGGTATATATATATAATATATTAATAGTTAATTTACATTATATATATAATATATAATTATAAATAATATATATTTATATTTAATATATTTTTAAAATAATATTTTTATATCTTAAATTCAGAAATATATTGAATATATTTTATTATAATAATATTATTGATATACTATTATATATTTATATATAATATATATATATACAATATTAATTATATATATATATATATATATATATATATATATATATATATATATAATATATAATATATATATATTATTATAATATATATAATTTAATTATATTTATATAGTATATATATTATATATAAATATAATTACATATATATATATAGATATATATACTATAATAATATATATATATAGATATATATATATATATATTAAATTTAATATATATATATTATATAGATAATATTAATATAATATAATTATAATATAATAATATATAGTATATATAATATTATATATAAATATATTATTAATATATATATTATAATATATATATATTAATATTATAAATATATATATATATAAATAGTATTATATATTATATTACATATTTTAATATATATATTATATTATATTATAATAGTGCCGGCTGCCGATGGCTCAATCTGGTAGAGCGACAATAGGTTGATTGGCAAGGGCGCGGGTCGATCCCTAGTCCTATCCCCTAGGTTATATAAATTACCTATTAGAGAAGTTCCCTATCCCAGAATAGGGCTATCCCCGATATACCGTCAGGATGTGTAAATTTTTTATTTAATTATATATATATTAATATTAATATTATATATTTTTATTATTATATATATATACTTATTTCACTATATTTCATTTAAATATCATATATAATATATTATATATAATATATATATTATATCAGATAGAAATTTTCTTTGAATTTATCGTAGCTATTGCTTATCAATTAAGTATAATTATGTAAGGATATAATAATATCTGTAGGAGGTACAGGACTGATAGTAACTAATGTTTGAAAATAAAATTTGGGAAAATGTGATTTGTTTCTATAAGCTCTATTAAGATGTTACAAATTAAGTTTTTTAATACTTTATTTGTGACTGAACTCGAGGAAATTTTTCGAAAAACGGAGCGTCTACCTAGTATTCCTAGGTAAATATATATCAATTTCCATGAAGCATTGTAAAGAATTTTTATTTTTATTAACTGAAATGTTTATTTAGTAAATCTTAATAATGGAATCAATTAGAATTTTTTGTCAATAAATTTAAAAAGATTGTATAATTGAAAATATATTTAGTTTTCAAATATATGTGAAATTATATTTTGCATTTTTAAAAAAGAAGAAAATTATTTTAAAAAAGAATATTGAATGAAACTAAACAATTTAATAATCGAGTGTATTATTATGTTATATAAATTTATAATTGAATTTTGAAAATAATTACTATAATATTAAACTTTTTCAACTGCCTATAAGTGTGTATGATACCTTTAAAGTAGAAAGACAATTATAGAACATTTTCACTCTTTTGAGAGAGTTTAATGCTCTTTGGTTTCGGTATAAGATCATGTAGTATACCAAAAAGGAAGCACTTAATGTCTATGATCGAATATATGCGATGTGTGATTTGCTTTATTTCCGATTACATTAAGCAACAGATTATCAACTTAAGATTTAAAGAAAACTCATTTGAGTGAGATCAATTCTTAACCATAATAATATGAGGTTTCATTTTCCTCATTAACCAATTTTGATTCTCCAATGATTATCAAAAAGCTCAAATAAGCCTGAGTCCTTGTAAAGTATCATATATCAAAAGGTCCACTATTGGCCCTCACACCTAGAGCTTTCAAAATCAGAACAGTGAGGGTAGTTATATAATATATACAGTAAAGTGTAGTATTTTATTTGTTATAGGCTATTATATATATATATATATATATGTAAGGTATATAAGTGCTATACATTATATAAAAATCGTATTATTATATTTGTGATGTTCATTGTATATAGTATAGCTATACATTGATTATTATACTATCTTATATTATATATTATATATATATAGATATATATATATTAATTTTTTATATAAAGAAACAAGGTAAATATATAATAAATTGATATATATGGTGTATAATATAGATGCCCATCACTGTATATAATATATATATATTAACGATTAAAGTGAAATCAAATAGAAAATCGAATTTACCCAGTGGTATAGTGCAACCCCGAATGTTAGAAAATTATGAAAGATTGCTGTGCGGTACTCTTTGCGGTGGGAAGAGCAAAATAATTCTTTATCTCCTGCCTTCTGGTATTTCGAAATGATCTACTCAGTATATTTTCTTCAAATGATTTAGCTCTTTAATTTAAATTTATTAATTTATTTATTATGATTTCATCTACATTAAATATTCAAATATATTCCATTATTATCAAGTATTTAATGCTATCATTTTATTATTTGCATATTGGGTTTTTTTTATATATGTAAGGTTGTTATGATTATTTGTGATTTCTAGTTTATTTATATATTTATTATTTGGCAAATATCAAAATTTATTATTATTAAACTAGTATTGTTAGGAAACTATATTTAGTTCTAATAAAATGGTACAATCACCTTTATACCGAAACTCCTAATTGAGCTAAAGAATATTAAAAAGTTGAACTTAAAGTTAAAAGCTAAGAAACTACAGACAAGACAACATCTCACACACACACAGCTACACACCCTACTACACAACTACGAGCTCTATCACATCATCTAACCTCATCGCACAACACGAGCACACTACACACAGCACAGCAGACACCTCATATACTAAACATAAGAGGGTTATACTTTTTCGTGACATGCATGAATTCTATATATGATTCGTATACATACCAATATATATATGATATATTATATATATAATGCAGTATTTATTTATTATATATATATATATAAGTATATTATGGGAGATACTGTGTATCTTTTAGATGAAGCTAGTTTGCTTCTGCACTTTCTTGTTTTGCGTAGTGTATTTTGTGTGTATATAATATGCTGAGATGAAAAAGTTTTATAATAAAGTGACAATCATTTGGGGAACGGTATAATTGACCACATGAGAGGAATGTGGCTTTTTATGGTTTGTGGAACTTCACGTATTCTTGCGTTTTCTCTTTAATGAGCTTATGATTAAAAATTTGTCAAAAATTAAATTTTCCATCGTTACGTTATTACAGTAATTTATCCGTTACGTACAGAATTTTCGGTCCAATAATAATTAAAAATTCAGATAAATTACGTTTTGATTCATTAAAATTAAAGGGATATAAATAGCGTTTCACTATAATTAAGGTATTAATTATAGTATAATGTAATATATATATATATATATTATATATATATATATATATATAATATATATATGATATTATATTATATTAATTAGAAATAGTGGAATAATATATATATATCTATATACATATTTATTAGTATTATATATATTTATATAAATACTTACAATATATATATAATAATTATATAATACTATATATTATATTTATATATTATATAAACTTTAAAAGACAAAAATACTCAGAAAAGAAGCCAGAGGAGAATTAAAATCTCGAAAAGTATACTTTCAGGAAAACCAAGTATTACATATTTGGATCAGCGTTATAAAGCATATTACCAGAATGTAAAAAAAAAAATCTCTGAAAAGTACGACACTTACAGAGAAAATAAATTACATAATTGGAATCCAGCGTAAAAGCCTTCTACTTA
>JABUQX010125494.1:10000-17743 GCA_015478945.1 Trachelipus rathkii
GCATTCCTGTCCACTTTTTATTTTTATGAATTTTATATTTCATTATACGCCTTTAATTGTTTAAATTTCAGTTCATTAATTTAATTATTTACACAATTAATTTATTTCACTTCTCTAGTTAAAAAATAATGAATAATAGTTTTCTTCAATTTGAAACAAATATCAAGCAATTGTTTTGTCTGAGCAAAAATGGAGAATTATTATTTACCGCTTTTGTAATGCTACATAATATTTTTAAATTTTATTTGCTCAAAGTTTAAAATGGATATTATAGTATTGTATTCAATTAAGCTAACCTATCTCCTATTTAAGTAATAATGGGTTCTTCATAATAGTTCATTCGTATTATTGTGGGTAGTTCAAAAATGTATTGTTAATCGTATCGTATTATATTCAGTTATTATAACTATTCGAATTTTCGAGAAATTTTCCATCGATACAAATTCTGGTACCTAAAGTAAAGCTTATTATGTTTATATATATTACCTAATTATTAACCATAATTTATTGTTTATTGTCCATTTTTCACCAATTATTATTATTAATTATTATTATTATATTATTATTATTTATTATTAAATTATTATCTATTATAATTTATATTAGCATTATATCCAATTATATGAAGATTAATACTCTTTCATTGCTATACGTCTGAGACGAGTTTATATATAAGGCTTACAGTTTTCATAGTTCTATCATTTATATGTTATCTTAGTTCATACACATTAACTAAATAAACTACATAAAAATATCAAACACTCGTTATACATATATCAGAAATTAAGCTAAACAACTTATTATATGTTACGAATTAAGCTTGATTGAGTTAATTGTTAGTAAATAACTATTATTGAGAACGATCTTTTTATTACCATATGATTAGGGTTAACGAATTAATTGAAGATGTCGGTTGGATATTAGTTATTTGTAATCTGATTTATTGTATGTGTTTGGAGTGTTTATGTTATTAGTCTCTGTGAGTGATATTTAAGTATTTTACTTCATTTTAGTATATTGTTTTTGACGCCATCTCCGGTCTCGTTTAAGGCCCTTAATACCACACAAACAATTTATTACTGCTTCTACCTATATATAATTATATATAATATTATGTTTTATTTTTGTTTTACGTTAATTATATAATACTGATTTATGATTATATATAATTTAAAAACTTAATTAATATAAATATCATATATTAGATCATCTTATGAGTTAATTAGTATCTGATAGTACTTAATTATTAATTTAAATATATATATTATATTAATATAATTCTAATTTATAAATATTATCGAAATTTAATTTAAACTATGATTACATAATTGATATAGTTCAGTTATTATTAGTTATTTAGTTATTTATCTTTATATAACCTTTATATATACTTTAGATATTGAAAAATATATTATATTTATATTAGATTTATATATATATAGTAATATATCAGTTAAATATTATTCAATTTAATAATATATCTATAATATTATTAATTATTAATCCCTATATATATATATAATTAGTGTAATTATTATTAACTATATATTATTAAATTATATATTATAGATTAATATATATATATATATTACATATATATGATATAATATATAATTATCATATCCATTATCATAAGGCTACTATTTATATAATCATATTATTCATAATATACTAATACTACTATTTTTTAATATCCATACTAATCAATTATTTTGAATTACTTGGAGTGGAGTGATATAAGTATTATGATTTTGCTATGAGTTAAAACTTGAGTATATCAACAAACTAGGACATATATTAATAACAAAGATAAATAAGTAAAACGTTAAGCCATACCAGTAATACTATATTGAAATATAGCATAAAGTATCGAAAAAGTAATAAATGCATCCTATCAATAACTGCACTTATATATTATAATAACCATAATATAGTCCTCATATACTATATACCCTATATATATATATTATTTAACTAATATACCTACTTTATATATATATATATTATATATATATCATTAGATACGTTGTTTCAGATTTGAATTATATACTATTTCCACTCATATTATACTATAGCATAAAATTAGAATCTTAATATGTAATAAAATATAATATATAATATATATCCTTCTACGTAAGCTCACTTCCCTGAAAGGGTATATATTCAATTATGGGAACCTATATAATATTATAATATAATATACTATGTAACTATATTATTATATATATAATAACTAATATAATATAAAATAGTTATATATAGTGTAATAGCTGTACGTATAGTAGTACCCTATTATATATATTCATACTTTACTAATATTATATATAGTCATAATATGTACTAGTATATATATATACTCCGTATGAATCATAGGGTCAAATAAATTTGATATATAGATATCAATAAAATATGTAAATTATACTATAGGCAGTTTATGTTGCATATTACCTAAGGTTATTTATAGGTGACCACAAAACATACATATAAGCTATATAAATAAAAATCGGTTCCCTTAATAAAGAAATACTATCTACATATTATATATTATACTTATATATTGTATAATATATTGGTATATATATATAATTAATATAAATTATATATATATTATTTTATATATATATATGTAATATAGTGAAACTATTAGTATTATATATATAAATACCCTATATATATATATATATACTTTATATTAATATGATAATAATACTATTATATATATATAATATATATATATTATATATATATTATATCTATATCATATACTATATTTATATATAATATATATTATATATAATATATTATATAATATATACTAAACTATATAGACTAATCTATACAATATATACTACGATATATATATATATATATATATATACTATATCTATATATATTATATATACTATAATATATAATGAATTATTCATATAATAACTATCATATATATATATATATATATATATATATATATATAACCATCTATACGAGTCTGAAACAGTTTGACTGATAAAAAATAAAAGCATGTGGTGTAATAACAACCATTCCACTTGATAACAGCCACATTACTGAGGAAAACAGATAATCAACCAATATTGCCTGAAAAACAACCATCTTACCTTTATAGTATTGAATATTATTTCCATGAATAAGTTTTCCATCCGAACAATTGGATCCTTCAAACACAGTATCTGCTTGCAAAAAACGCATTTTTACTAATTAGGAGATCATTAACATTAAACTTCTCCTATTGTATGCGGGTAGATAAATAAAATTGCACAGGAGGAGCGGAGAAGTTGGAATACTTATTTTTTCTAATATTGTCTCTTAACTAATTATATTTTTGCAACGTATATATATTTATTACCCTATATAATATTATATTATTATTATCTTACCGTAGTGTTTACCTATATCACCTAAGCATACTATCAGTACTATATATAAGTCTCCAGTATATATATTATATATTCTAATTATCATAGCTATATATAAATATATAACTAACTCTAATACTATCCATCTAAACATCCATATATATTATATAATTAATATATCTATATTATATAATATATATATAAACATATTATAATTAACATTATATATATATATACTCCGCTATTATATATATTATACTAATATAAATATATTACTACTTCTACTTATTATATCTTTATAATAAATATATATTACTTATATTACTTATATTTACATTATATATAGTTTTATAGATATATATATAAAGTATAATTATATTATACTATTATGTTAGTAGTATTATACTATACTATATGATTGGTACTAGTTTCTTATTATTTTTTAGTTTCTATCTCAGATACTTATAGTGTATGTGAGACATGGTTCGATTCTACTTAAAAATACATCGAAATATCAAACATATTTATCTTATACCGATTTAGTAATTATAACTTATAAATAATTATTTAATTATATAATACTACTATCATATATATATTATTATAATATATAATATATTCAAATTAATATACTTTACTGATCCTCTTGAGCCAATCATTCTCACCAAGCGTTTCGTGGTCTCTTCCAGAAGATATAGGGTCTATACAAGACCAGGACCTTCCTTGGGGTGGAGAACGGGCTTTAAGCAGTACCCGTATAAGTAATATAGATATATATATATATATATTCTATATCTTATACTATTAACTAAGCATTTTTTTTTTCTACTCATTATATATTATATATATATATATATTACATATATTATATAATATATGTAAATATTATACATATATATATACCTATTTATTACTATTATATATTTTACACACCCACATAATACATATATATATTATATTACCTATATATATAAATTAACATATGATATTATTATTATATATATTATAGTATTATGTCCATATATATATATTATATACATTTCTATATATATTCATAACTTATACATGTTATTATATATTTATTAATAATATATTTCACGCAAACAATTACTTTTATATTACATCTATATATATTTAACTGAGATACGAATAATAATTAATTTTTAACTCTTACTACCATAGATATATATATATATAGATACTACTTACATCATATATAAATAAATAGTATATATATGTATATTATAGTCTTTATATATATATCTATAATAAACTAACTATATATATTAATATATTATCTATATTTATATTTATATATATATTAATTATATAATTATATATATTAATTATACTTATATAATATATATAGAAATATAAATAAAGAGAATATTCTTTTATCTATTTTTCCAATTATCATAGTATAATATATATCTATTGTAATATTCCCAGTGTGGATCTTTTTTTTCCTTTATTTTATCGAAATTTTATTTAAATTATTCAGTATATTCTTCATTATTAATATACTTATTAAAATAATAAAAAATATATATATAATTCAAGATTTGTTTTTCAAATATATATTAAATAATGTTTCGAAGCATCTATAATTATCAACTATTTCTTATGTATATAGAAATTTTTTTTCCATAATAGTTAAATTTTAACATTAATTACTAAACAAGAAATAACTTTAGCTTGTAATTGAAAACAATTAGATGCAGACTAGTGCACCAGTTGAATGATGCAAGAACTGTATTTGAAAATAGTTATTATCATCATTATTTATTCTAAATTAAATTCAAATATTATTTTAAGACATATTCGAAATCTATAAATTAATCAAATAAAATAAAATAATTAATTACTTTGAAAATAAAAACCTTTTGTAGATAGCTAATTAACTAATAATTAATAATTCTGCCTAATCAAAATAAAATTATGTAACAATAAAAAATAATTTCCATACAATAATTAATAATATTTATAAATGGAAAATAACGTAAGATAATAAAAAGAATATTAAATGAAAAAGAAAGATAAAATAACTAACCAATAATACATATAAATAATATAATAACTAATCATCAATAATAAATTTAAAGTAAATAATAATAGAGTATAAATAAATAAAGTAAACACTTATATAATAAATAAAAATAATAGAAAAGAAAAATAAGAATAATAACAATAACATCAAGACTTAGTCCCCTTTTACAGGACCCTCACCATGTGGCTTTACGTTATGATTTTTTAATGTGTTTGCTACTCAGTCAATACAGTCGGTCGATCTTTGTACCTCTCGGTCAATGATAATAATAATACTAATATAATATAATAATAATAAAATAATAAATAAATAATAATATAATAATATAATAATAATAATAATAATAATATAATAAATAATAAATAATAATAATAATATAATATAACATAAATATATAACAATAAAAAAGAAAGAGAATAAGAAGAGAAATTTGATAAAGATTAGAAGAAGAAAAAAGAGAAATAAAGAAAAGAAAAAGAAAAAAGAAGAAGAAGAAGAAGAAAGAAGAAAGAAGAAGAGAAGAAGAAGAAGAAGAAGAAGAAGAAGAAGAAGAAGAAGAAGAAGAAGAAGAAGAAGAAGAAGAAGAAGAAGAAGAAGAAGAAGAAGAAGAAGAAGAAGAAGGAGAGGAAGAAAAGAAGAGAGAAGAAATGAAGAAGAGAAGAGAATATATAGAACACCGACTAGCAAGGACCTTTACAGTTCACTCAAGGCTAGTCTGAGGGAAGATGAGGTCACCGGCTTAGAACGTTAAAATTAACCCTCTAAGGCCTAAGCGGTGAACATCAAAACTGTTATTACAAAATATTATGATCGTGTGATCGATGATGTCACCGGCTTAGAATCGTTAGAAATTAACCCTCTAACAACGGTTGAACATCAAACTGTATTAGAAAAATATTATAATCGTGTGATCGATGAAGTTCCCACCGGCTTAGAACGTTAGAAATAACAATCTAAGCGGTGAGCAAAGCTATTTATTACAATTAAGATGATAGTGTGATCAATGAGACTACCGAGTTAGAAGCGTTAGAACTAACCCTCTAAGCGGTAAACATCAAAATTGTTCAATATAAGTTTGGCGCCCAAATTCTTTTTAAGATGTACTTTAAACAATTTAAACCAAAGCAATCTCAAATATTTCAATAGTTGCTTAGAGTTTACTTTATCTAGGTCACGTCTTAGTTTTATTGTTTTAACAACATAAAAAATCGAGTTGAATTGAAGTTCAAAGACCAACTTCCTTGATGTATTTATCCAACTTTTTCTTGAATAAATCGATGTTCACTATTTCATAAGAGTAGGCTATTCCACTTCTCAATTACTCGTAAGTGAAGAAATTCTGGTAAATATTGATTTAAAAATCGTTATGACAAAAGTTTATATGCCCATACTCCGTGTTACATCATTAAAATCATATTAAAGAATTGCCTGTATCGATATTGTCAAATTTTATTTTAAGTAATTTTGAGAATGATTTTCAAATAGTCTTTATAATCTCTTGTCTGTTAAACGAATGTGATAAATTAAAGAAGAAGAAGAAAGAAGAAGAAGAAAGAAAGAAAGAAGAAAGAAGATAGAGGAAGAAGGAAGAGAAAATAAGAGGAAGAAAGAAGAAAAGAGGAAGAGGAAGAAGAAGGAAGAGGAAATGGAAGAAGAAGAAGGATGAAGAAAAGAAGAGAAGAAGAAGAAGAAGAAGAAGAAGTAAGAAGAAGAAGAAGAAAGAGAAGAAAGAAGAACTGACAGAATACAGAAACCCGACTAGCAAAGACTTTACAGATCCACTCAAAAGCCTAGTCCCTGAGGGAGATGAGTCATCGGCTTAGAACGGCTATAAATTAACCCTCCTAAAAGTGAACACCAAAACTGTTATTACAAAATATTAATGTAGTGGTGGAATCGAATGATGTTCACCTGGCCTAGAATGTTAGGAAATACACCCTCTAAGCGGTGGGACAGTCAAACTGGTTTTACAATTAAGCCTATAGGTGGTGTGGGATGAGGTCACCGGCTTTAAGAC
Organism: Trachelipus rathkii; assembly: GCA_015478945.1. Lineage (NCBI taxonomy): Eukaryota > Metazoa > Arthropoda > Malacostraca > Isopoda > Trachelipodidae > Trachelipus > Trachelipus rathkii. The sequence continues at coordinate 17,439 of JABUQX010125494.1, forward strand.
CGTTAGAATACCTCTAAGCGGCGAACATCAAAGCTGTTATAAATTTAAAGATAATATTGTAATGAGAATACCGACTTAGAGCGTTTAGAAATAGACTCTAAGGAGAAGAAGAAGAAAGAAGAAGAAGAAAGAAGAAGAAGATAGAAGAAGAAGAAGAAAGAAGAGAAGGAAGAAGAAAGAAGAAGAGAACGAAACATGTATATTATTAATTTCAAATAAGATATCTGTATTATTAAAAAGTAATAATTATTAGTAACATTAAAAGATAAATAAAACATGGCTTGTTAAAGTGTTCTAGCTCAATT
>JABUQX010125495.1:0-12500 GCA_015478945.1 Trachelipus rathkii
AGTAACCTCATTATGACAAATAATTAAGCCATTCATATTATACTGGTTCGAAAAATTATTTCAACATTTAATTAACATAGTAATTAATCTGTCTCCAGTTGTATCAAATTTTATCGAATTTTATGAATGAATGTCATATTGTACTGCGCAAAGCGATTTAAAGTTAAAGAAGATTTGAAATTGGGGGGCCAGAGGGAGATAAATACTAATTCTCTTATATTCCTCCATCTCCTCCATTCTTCTTTTTCTTTTCCTTTGCTCCACTTGGCAACAGCGTTTGAAAAGTGTGGAAGGCCGAGAAGAATCAAGGAGAGGAATTTCAAGCCACTGACTCACAAGTGTTCGTTTTGTGGTCGAATTTGAGCGAGAGCGTTTATAACGAAATCGAGGTCGGAGTCACGAGAGAAATCGAACTTTACCGACTGACCGAACTGAGGCGTTGGCACGCACGTTATATAAACATTTTGCTCAAAATCCACACAAACGCTACATACATTAGAGCACTATTGGGAAAACAAGAAATTCTTAAAACTAACCTTATTCTTTCTTTAATCTTTTTCAAAGACACATTTATATATATATATATATATATATATATATATATATATATATATATATATATATATATATATATATATATATATATATATATATATATATATATATATATATATATATATATATATATATATATATATATATATATATATATATATGCTTGTATTTGTATTTCCTGTATCACTAGAGCTATCAGATACAATTCGAGAGAAATCTGCATACGGGGGTTTAGAATTAAGATAAATAATTTAGCTTCATATATATATATATATATATATATATATATATATATATATATATATATATATATATATATATAAATATATATATATATATATATATATATATATATATATATATATATATATATGTGTACCTCTAGTGAGGGTAACACAAAAGCTAAATAACCCTATAGCTCTGGTCCCTTTGACAGGGTCTTGACCTTTCCTGGGAGCTGTTGTAAGTTGTAAATTATATATATATATATATATATATATATATATATATATATTATATATATATATATATATATATATATATATATATATATATATATATATATATATATATATATATATATATATATATATATATATATATATATATATATAGGAGACCAGTTAACTTTGGAAAAAATTTTATGAAGATTTTCTGTTTAGAACACCTCAGTTTGGTGCCCTAAACATCGCATAGTAGTAAAAAGATAGTCTGAGTAGTGGAAGTAGTAGCATACGAGATCAGCGGACCACATTTTTTCTTTTGAGTTTTCCACCAGTTTAACACTGTGGGTTGAATATTAGGCACCCCCTACAACTATTTTTCGCAATTTGGTAAAATTCTATATATATATATATATATATATATATATATATATATATATATATATATATATATATATATATATATATATAGTAGTAGTAGGGGCCCCCCAAATATTTTACATTACCCTAAACCTAGGTATACAAAACCCTTATATATACAGATATAGATATATATATATAGGTATTAGGAGTGTATAGTAGTAACACGAAGGTCCGCAGCCAACATTTAAATTCCAACACTAGTTAACATTGCTGTTTGAACGCATACAGTAGAGATAGTTAAGCATTGTACCGACATATTGTGCATTATTTTGTGATTACGGAAAAACAAAATGGCGGAGAAACCGATTTCAGAGATAGGAGATAAGGGTGCTGCTGACGAAGAGAGAGATGAAGAGAATCTCGAAGTGAATGGAGATGGTAATGACGAAGGTCGTAATCCAGATCAGGCAAACGGAGGGGGGGGCGGAGATGAAACGCCCATAACCCAAGAAGGGGGACAGGGATTACCCCTATCCTAACTCCTTTGGACCCAAGGGCCAGTCAGAACCCCTACACCGCTCTTCTTAGCCAGACATCCCAGGTAGTAAGGGAGGGAGCCCCTCCCCCACGGGTCGAAACTCCACCATATATGCAAAAAACGGTTGCGTTGGACAACACATTGAATCTACAGCTCAAGCCTGCTACTGTTGACACTACTGTTAAAAAGAAAATTCGTAGAAATTGGGGTGGATTCGAAACTCATAACCTCAATGAAAGCAAGTGGGAAGGTGCAGAAATACCGAACACCTCCCCATGGGGACCCGACGGCTCCCCAACGATCCAGAACCAAGCAATAGGATCGGTCCAAACCCCTGCTGGGCCTAACGCTGCTCAACAACAAGCAAGCGTCCTCACAGGAGGAGTTATGGGAGGAAACACCAACGAAGGTGCTCCAGCAGGACAGAACAACTCAAATTACGGGTTCTTACCAACGGGGACGATGCCCCAACCTCTCTATTACACAGGCGTGCCACCTGGTAATTACACCATGCCTAACCAACCACACCCTTACCCTGGAGTGTGGCAAGGTTACCCCTATATGCCTCCACAACAAATTGGAGTCCCCTATTACCCAACTAATCTGTTCAACACCGCGTTTCCAACGATTCCCGAAAATTTGAAATTATTTGGCAAACATCTTAAAACAAGAACGTGGAAAGGAATCTTATATCCAGACTTCGTCACTTCTTTGAATGAAAAGCTAGATGCTTTAGGCCCATTAACTGAAAGTCAAAAGATCACTTTTGCAAAGTCTGCCATATCATCAGATCAGAACAGTGAGGCCAGGAAATACGTTCTCCGAGAAAATAGTTTTTCAAAATTCACCAGATTAGAAGATTTTCTCGCACAGTTAAAAACTTTTCTACAGCCGGAGGAGAAGAAAACGATCTTCGAACTATGGTTGGACTTCTTAGAGTACAGAAGGGAGAGAGACTCAATCTTCACTGATTTTGTGTTAGAGTTGAAAGACCGGTTATGGAAATATCAGAGCCGCCTTCACGATCTGGATGATAAAGCAATGTTCAACTCAAGGCAGATAAACATCTTGGTTACAGGGAAGATCATTCAAAACGTAAACGAAAGAAGAGATGGAGAAAGATTACGTGAAAAGATTCTTAGAGTATTTGATACAGAGATGAGCTTGAATGAATTGATAGAAAAGTTATCTCAAATTTCAAATGGAGCTTTATTAAAAGATGAAAATAGAAGGCCAAATGAGGTCCGCACCACTAGGGTGTTCCTGGCCAAAGAAGAATCGGGAAGTAGACAGAGGTTTGGAGTTAATAATTCATACAGGGAACCATTTTATAAGCCAAGGTATGAGGATAAGGGAGGGGAAGAGGTGAGACCCAATTACACTCCTCAAAGGAGGAGAGATGAGGTAAAACCGAGTTATGCTTTTCAAAAGAAAAGAGAAGAAGTGAAGACGGGGTATGGTACACCGAAATTTAAGGGCACCTTAAAGAAGATGTCCGCCCAAGAGTTGAGAGAACACTTTGTGTGTTTCTTTTGTGAATCAGTGGGACACTCGTCCCAAGCATGCCGTTGGGGATTGCCCTATTGCCAAGAATGTAAGGCAAATCATCGAAGGGGGTCGCAACCTAATTGTAGAGGAGCACCGCCCTGGAGACCTACCCCAGAAACCCCGCTGATGTTCACTCCATACAATAGCAAGATTGATATGGACAAAGGGATAAGAGCGAAAAAGCCAGAGTCTTACAACCCAGACAGGCGAGGGCCCAGGATCTTTTCCAAGAAAAAGGAAGGGTACAAGCCTCCAGATGGGAAGGTAAAGACTAACGCGAGGGTATATATGGCAGAGAGCCAGCCGAGAGATTTTGAGGTGAATGAAGAAGTGGAGTATGGTGATGGGATGTATGAAGGAGAACTTTCTCATCCTCAGGGTAGGATAGAGAATGAAAATTTTTAGAGTCGGGCAAAGAGAGGAAACGTGTGAAAAGAAAGTTTAAAGACAGAGCGAAGAAATGGGAAGTTAAGGAGAAAAGAAAAGAAGTCGTACAGCAATCTTTTAGGCTGGGACGACACTTTTACACGAATGTCTACCTTGCTCCATCTATGAGTAGTATGGAGGCGAAGACCAAAGTTTTGGTTGACACAGGATCCAGTGTCAGTATTGTCACCGCCCGGCGGCTCAAACAATTGGAAAAAGAGGGAAACTTTAAAGTAGCCCTCCGTAAGACCGATTTAGTAGTACAGGGGGTGAACAATAAGCCAACGGTATTAAAGGGAGAAATACAGCTATACCTTCGCCTGCATGAAAGACATTACCTCACTACATTCCAAGTGAGCGATATAGATGGAGAGAACAGCTGGGATATTCTTTTGGGTAGCAACGTTTTGTCTAACATTCCCATAACTTTGAACTTCTTTTCTGCAAAAATGTCTATCAAGGAAGATAGAGAGGTAGACATTCCGATCTTTGCCGATCCACAAGGAATTTATTTGGTTAGAGAATTTTCTAATGGGAATCTTAAACGAATAAGAGACCTCAAGAAAAAGGAGGAGCAGTTGCCCCGGGCCCGAGGGCCTAGAGGGGAGAAAACTAAGGATTCGAACCAAATTTTCGCCGAAACACCCGCACGTGCTGCGGATAAGCATCTTTTTCCTAGGAAGGCCGCCTTGCCAGTTAAAAACGTACGCAACGCGGATCAGCATCTTTTTCGTAGGGAGGCCGCCTTGCCAGTTAAAAACGTACGCAACGCGGATAAGCATCTTTCTCATAGGGAGGCCGCCTGGTCAGTTAAAAACGTACACGCCGCGGTTGAATCTCCTTCCTATCAGAAGAGCAATCTGTCTGCATCCCAGGGGGGAGAGACAGCCTCGTCAGTTCGAAATTCGCCTAGGCAGCAAGTGCCTAGACATGGAAAAAGAGATAGGGAAATTGCCTTGAAAGGAGAAGCTCATATTGAGACAGACAAGATGAAAAGGGACAGAGTGGGCGTCATGAACCCACCCCTCACTCATCACAGCGCTGTTCAAAGAGGAGCCAGACCCAAACTCAAGCACACCCCCTCGAATTTGGAAGAAAATTTGGGCCAATCCGAAGATTTGGAAGTTTTGGAGAGCGATGACCATGAAGAAGATGGCCATTTGATGATGGATGAAGAAATTAAGATAAAGTTGAAAGTAATTGAGAAGACTGTTTTGCCTAGTAACTCATGCGGATATCTAAAACTCCGACCTGAAACTCAAGATGATTTTGAACTGGAGCGAAAGTGCATAGTGACACCAGCTTTCACCAAAGGACCATTATATGTAGCGAATACGATTAGTCCGGTGAGGGATAACACAGTTATCCTCAGTTATATAAATTTGAGTGATCAATTGTTTTGTTTGCAAAAAGGTGTGTATCTAGGAGAAGGGTATCCGATTATTAGCAAACAGATCAGGAGAGGCACAGACGATAGAGGACACCAGAGAACAGTTTCTGCTAATGTAGCCACCTGCTCAAAAGGTCTTACGAAGACAGAGTTAAGGCGAGTATACAAAGAAATTATTGAAGAGAAGATGTCAAAAGAAGATGCGGAAAATTGTCTTCTCGAAAAGCCAGAGTATCTAGAGGAACTGCTAGAGCTCCTCATGGACTACCACGATGTATTGGCACTAGATGATGATGCTGTCCCCGTCTGCCCGCTTCAGAAATTTAAGATTGAGCTGTTACCTGATGCCCCTAAGGTCATCTTTCGTAAACAATACAGGTTACCGCACCGGTATTTGCAGGACATCGATGACTTCACAGATTCAGCGTTGAACAAGGGTTACATCAAGGCAGGATACAGCCCCCACTCGTCACCGTTACTAGTGGTGGCTAAAAAGAACAGTACAAAACCTAGAGTGTGTTTGGATTACAGGTACCTCAACTCCCACAGCATACAAGACGTATTTCCTCTGCCTTCGATCGATGAGATTTTTACATCCCTAGGGGGTAATACCGTATTTACCTCAGTAGATTTATTGGATGCGTATAACGCCTTAGAGATAGAAGAGGAGACGCAAAAGCTGATGGCGTTTAGGACTCGGAAAGGCCTGTGGGTACCCACTCGTTTGATGTTCGGCCATAAGAACGCCCCAAGCATTTATGCCCGCACGATGACCATGGCCTTAAACCACCTCTTAGGACCTGTAGCACAAGTCTACCTAGACGACGTATTGGTGCTAGGAAGAGACGTGACCGAACACTTCGGAAATTTGAGAAAAGTGCTCGCTGCTTTCAGAGAAAACAAGCTAAGAATAAAATTGTCCAAATGTAGCTTTCTACAATCGTCAGTTTTATACTTGGGATTCAAGATAGGAAGACATGGAATTAGCCCGGATCCGGCCAAGGTAGAAACGATGAAGAGTTTCGTCCCTCCTACAAATGTGAAGGAGACACAGAGTTTACTTGGTTTCTTCTCTTATTTTCGCTTCCTCATAAAGGACTTCGCCGCGGTAGCACAACCTTTGTATGATTTAATAAAGAAAGATGTCCCTTTCCTTTGGACGAAAAAACAACAACAAGCTTTCGACACTTTAAAAGAGAAACTAGTGGTGCAGCCACAACTGACTTTCCCTGATTACAGCAAAGAATTCTTTGTGAATACAGATGCCAGTAATTACGGAATCGGGGGAGTGTTGTACCAACTGACAGATGAAGGAAGAAAACCCTATCTTTCGTATCCCGGACACTCAGAGGGAGTGAGTTGAATTATGATACGATCGAGAAGGAATGTTTAGCCGTGGTGTTCTGCTTGCAGAAGTTTAAGAACACCATCTTCGGCTATAAGGTAACTATCATCACTGACAACCAACCTCTCTGCTTTATTTTCCGAAATAAACAGCAGACAGGCCGGTTAGCGAGATGGAATCTACTAGTAAACAGTTTCTCACCCACCATAGTGTATAAAAAAGGAAAGAATAACGTTGCCCCAGACTATCTGAGTAGGCATCCGGCATCTAATGTGTTCTTAGTTAAGGAAGTAGAAAGAACAGAAAAGTTACCTCGAATAGATTTCGCTTTGAGTCGGGAAAATTTCATCAAAGAACAAGAGAAATGTCCCCGTGTAGGAAAATTGGTAAAATGGGCGAAAGAGAATCCCAGAACACACCCACACATCTTAGTAAAAGGCATCTTACATTACGCTGTGGAAGCAAAACCCTATCTTGTACACGTCCCGGACAGTATGATTTACAGTGTGATAGACCAGTGCCACGCTTCATTAGCTAGCGGACACGGAGGTCAGCAAAGAACTGAAAAAAGAGTAGAGGAAAAATACTATTTTCCTGGTATTCAAAAGTTAGTTAAGGAATATTGTAGTCAATGTGTGTCATGCGCTAGAACTAAGGGTCCTAGACCCCCTACAGCAGAGATCAATCGATGGCCACTGCCGTACACACCTTTCTCCCGCGTTCATGTTGACAGTATTGGAAAATTGCCCGCTTGTACAGGATCAGGAGCCAAATACATCTTAGTATTTCGCGACGTTTTGACACGGTATGTCGAATTAGTGCCTTGCAAGACTAGAACGAGTCAGGAATGTGCCAGAGCCTTGCAGGAGAGGGTCATATGTCGACATAGTGCCCCCCAACTCCTCGTCTCTGATAACGCACTGGAATTTACGAGTCAGGTATTTAAGGACTTATGTAAGGCGTGGAGAATAAAGAAGGTGGAAATTTTGCCTTACAAAGCATCCCAAAATGGTGTTGTAGAAAGAATAAATGCTGATATTGAATCTTTCTTACGGCATTACGTGAATGCAAATCACCGAGACTGGGATAAATACCTTAGTTTTGCCCAAATCGCTATCAATTCCGCGTATAATCGATCTATAGGGTCTTCTCCCCACTTCCTTTTGCATGGTTACATAAAAAGGCTCCCTTACGAGATGCCAGATTATGTATCACCATTTGTAAATAAGACAGAGAAAATGAGATTCATTTCAGATGAAGTAGATACGATAGTAGAGAGGATCGATTATATAAGAGATTTGGCTAGAGAGAAGTTAGAAGCGGAAACCACAAAAACTTTGGAGCAACAACATAAAAGGGCCAAGCAAAGAGAGTTCAAAATAGGAGATTACGTTTTCATTAGAGCAGTCAAAATGCCCCATCAAAGTTCCAAGTTATGTCCCAAGTTTGAAGGGCCATACATTGTCCAATGTTTAAGGGGACCTAACAAATTGATGGTGTATTGTTTAGAATCAGGCCGAACCTTCCCTGTCCATGTGGACAACGCTAAGGTGGTCCCAGCAGAAAAGTTCACCGAGTCACATTTTGACTTTATGAACGATGAAGTTTGGAATCCCCACGCAGTGGAAGAAATGTTGAGCTCCAAAGAACAAAAAAGGGAAAGAATTGAGGAAAGACAACAGAGAAGCGACCCAGGAGTCCCTTCTGAGAGAAAAGAAGAAGAAGAAGAAAGAGGAGAAGAGGAGGAAGAAGACGAAGAAGCAGAAGAAGACGAAGAAATAGAAGAAGTAGATGAAGTGGAAGAACTTTCTCCTCCCACAGATCAAGAGTCTTCCCAATATTCTTTCCAAATTCCCATAACGCCACAAATTCAGTCCGGACACAGCTACTTTCCAATTCCCCATCCCCCACAATCTCAGCAAGAATACTACAACTCTTACTCTATTCCCCCACCTCAGCCGGTACCGAGTAGTACGAATTCTTGGAGCCATCCGACTCCCGTGCAACAACCGACCCCGGTGGAACCTGTAAGAGAAAGTAAACCCGTGGAAGAAAGAAGATTTAGCGATGAGATTGTAGAAAGAAGAAGATACAGCGATGTAGTTGTCGGAAGAGCGCGTCCAGACAGTGAATTTAAGTGTTCCACTCCAAAAATTGACTTCCCAAAAACTCCCTCCAACCCTGCGGTTCGGAGAAAAGAGTTTAGACCATCTTTATCCCCTATACAGCAAGAGATTTCCCTAGAAAATCCTGTTCAAGAAATTTCTCAGGAGCCACCAGCACACGAAGGTGAGGTGTATGGAGCCTATGGTGGAGCCCCTCCAAGAACAAATTCCCGTGAAATCTCCAACTTCCCCAGTAAAAGATGGCCACTACCCCATTCCCCCGGTCGTAGATTCATCTCCTAAGGATTTCATCCCAGATAACAGAAAACAGGACCCCTCTTACAGGCCCCATAATCTGTTCACTGGTCCTAGAGATTCTACACCCCGAGTAACCAGAAGTCAAACAAGGATGAAGGAACAAGCTTTACAACAACAGCCCGAGGCAAGTGACAACACGGAGACTACAGTGAAGACTCCTGTCCAGCTTCCGCCTGTCGAATTGGATTTGAACACCACAGTCCGAGGAGGGAAAACTTGGTATTTGCCTCCTGGTTACTAGTTCATCCCAATTTTGTATATACTTTGTATATTCCTAGATTTAAGAGAAAATTCTTTTAGTTTTAGAATGAATTCTTCTTATTCTGTTAGTCTAAGAAGGATACTTTTAATTTTAAGAACACGATGAAAGTACATTTCGCTTCGCGTCTGTACTAAATTTTTTTTTCTTAGTTAAGAAATACTTAGTGGATTAGGAAAATTAGACTGGATTAGACGACGATCGTCATAAATTTAAGAAAAACTAGCCTGGATTAGTATATATTCATAAGAAATCTAATCTTAGAACTTAGATGTAGTTTCGATAGATCTTAGACTAGATTAATTCCATAGATATAGCCTGATCAGTTATAGTTTTACTCATTTTTTATATAAAAAGAAACCTTTTAAAAATATGTTTCACTCTCAAAATAAGGGGGGGGACAGCAATTTTTAATACAAAAATAAAAAATACAAAATAGAAAACCCAAAAAACTTTTCTATTAAGAAAACCAAAAAAAATAAGTAAGTAATAAAAACTAAATTAGTAAGTAAGCAACTAATAAAAAATCAACTAGTAAGTAAGTAAGTAATAAAACTAATTAGTAAATAAACAACTAAGTATTAAATAGTATATAACGTTGAGTTTAAAAACTCCTACATTTAGATTTTAAGTCAACTAACTCGATTATAGTTAAGAAATCATTTAGTTTAGTTAATAAAACGCGAACGCTTTAACTAACCAATTAATTTTAAAACTGTTATTAAACATAATTAGGCGACCTTTAAATTTATCAAAACCAAGAAAAGTATAAAGTATAAATATTTCAGAAATGAATTTCGGAATACCAGCTTTGTTGCTACTCATCATCGTATCAACATGCCAAAGCAACCTCATAAATGAAAAAGAAGAAACAAAGATTCTACCTGGTTTAGTTTTGTATCGTACGGGAGAAGTTAACTTCATAGAAGGATACCTCGATCTAGTTATCTCCTTGGAATGTCCTCCAGACATTAAAGAAACAATCATCAAGACGACTAAACTGGTAACCAACGTCAAAGAATCATTTTTACCATCGTTCGAAACCATGTTTCTAAATGTGTCAACACATCAAAGGGCTCACCAATGGGAATTCAAACTTATGACCATTCGAGTAAAAGTGTTAGCCCAGAAACTGAACGAAGTAAGTGAACTGCCTTGGATCTCAGCACGATCAAAAAAGAAACGAGCCGCTTTCGAGTTCGGAGGAGACGTCCTCAACATTCTTTTTGGTACGGCTACAGACAAACAGGTGAAACTGCTTCGAAAGAAGATCAACATCTTAGGTAATTATGCCTCTACTTCAAACTTATTGATTACTGAACTAAAGGAACAGTTGAAAGCGAATACTCGTACTTTAATAAACTTTAGGGATAGCTTACAAAAATTAATAGAATTTCAAAGTAGTTTAAGTGCAACGCACAATATAATAAACCAGATGGGAAGCATCAGGGCGTTAATAAATCTGATTGAACAAACAGTTCAGAATATACATCAAATCCACCAATTGGTGATAAATTCACTCCAACTTGCAAAAAACAAAATAACAAACTCGCAACTTTTTTCTCCCATCTTCCTATTACCTTTTGTACTAGAAATGAACAAAGAAACTAAACTACACACAGTCATTCCTCTAGAAACAAAAACATATCAAACCTTCTTAACCTACTCTTGGACTATCCAATCTGCAGCTAGCCCCTATGAACTAATCACCTTAACCCATTAATGCCCGAAATTAAAAAAGCTTAAATTTTTTTTTTTAATTTAAATATATAGTCTATTTTAGTCCTAGAAATATCAATTTCCAAGAATTTTAAAAAAAATCCGTCTCTTTCATAGATTTTTCGGCCGTGTCTTTTTAGACACTGTGGGCATTAACGTTTGCAAAAAATTGAAAATTTAGGGATAATGATACTTTTTGGTAAAATTTTATTATTTTTATTATATATATATATATATATATATATATATATATATATATATATATATATATATATATATATATATATATATATATATATATATATATATATATATATATATATATATATATATATATATATATATATATATATATATATATATATATATATATATTATTATATATATATATATATATATATATTTAAAAAAACAAGCAATTGCATGAAGACCTACATTGCATTGTGTGCAACGAAATTGGACAGATATTCTACAAAATGCAAATCTCCTACGCTTGTCTATTCTGTCCATTAGATGATCTTTTCAGTGAAATCGAATGGCATTCAGTACTTGTGTTTTAGTGCTTGGTTTTACGCCTCAAGTTGTCGATATGTCAGGAGCAGATAAAAGGGGGATTACTATTTGTCTAGTAAATTCAAGAAGCGAAGTGTTTTCAATATTATGGTATAGCATCCACAAATTGACAACACTGCCATTTAGGCAAAAGCGGAAGTAAGGTCAATACCATTTTTTAGATCCTATTCTAATTCGGTTCATTGCTCACATTTTGTCGAACAGATCCACTCCTCCCTTGTTTTTATTATACAGTTTTACGATATTTGGTTGAGGAATAACTGCTTGTTTCCTCTCTCCTCTGCTCCAACGTTTGCAGCTAACAATTTTAAAGATATCTCTTTCTTTTGAGTTTGTAACCATGGTTATTCGACTGTTGTCGTTCCATCGAACAAGAGTAATTCCAGATCCAGACATCAAATGAATTACGAAATAAACGTACAAATCATCGACAGAAAGTGTAATGTTTTGTGTAAAGCTTTTTGAGAAGCATATTTTACAGATTCTCTGCATATATGATCCATAAGTTCCTCCGTAAAATATATCTTGAAAAGGTTGACTGGTTTTCCTTTGAATTCTTTGCTCTCTAGAATTGCAGGTTATCTTTGCTGCAATGCAGTCATATTTCTTGGATGATTTTTTTTGAAGATTTTGCAGACCATTTCCAAAAACAATTTTTTAACCTTTACTTGAAGTTACGCATTGCTTTTTTGACAGGCTAGTTGACGGTTCCGATATTTACTCATCTACTTGAATATCTATTGAAAGTCCTTTTCTTATTGCTCTTAGCTCTGCTGTTTGAGATAAAACTCCCTTTCCAATGTCTAACATTTATGGTGAATTCTCTGCATCACCTTTGGCATCATCGCTATCAAAGTTCCCACCATCCTGAGGTGGATTGAGAACAATTTCAACAGGATCTGCCGCATCAATCTCAGA
>JABUQX010125495.1:20000-22500 GCA_015478945.1 Trachelipus rathkii
ATATATACTCTTCTCTTATATATTCTGCTATATCTATATATATATATATATATATATATCACATATATGTATTCTTATATATATGCTATATATGTTATCTTACTTATATATAATATAATATATATTATATATATATATATATATATATATATCTATAACTATATATATATATATGTGTATATATATATAATATATATACATATATATATACTATATATATATATATATATATATATATATTTCTATATATATATATATTATATAATATATCTATCTATAATGTTGTTATCACTATATATACTAAATAATATTATACATATATATATATATATATATTCTCTATCTATATATATATTATTATATATAATGTGTATATATATATATATATATATACTATATAATATATATATCTCTATATATCTCTATCTCTATATATATACTGCTATATATATATCAATGTATTCTTATATATATATATATCTATATATATATATGTGTATATATATATATCATATTATATATATCATGCTGCTATATTGTTAAAGACAGTAATACTTATATATGTATATATATATATATATATAATATATATATATATATATGTTTAATATATCTTTCTTTCTTATATATATATATTATATATTTTTTCTATTATATAATTATATTTATAATTTTAATATATATAAATATAATATATTTATATATATATAACATATATATATAATAATATTTTTTTATATAATAATAAAAAATAATAAATATATTTCTTATATATATATTTTTATAATATATATATATATATTTATATATATATATATATGTAATATATATAATATATAATATATATATGGATATATATATATAATATAATAATAATATATTATAATATATATATATATATATATATATATATATACATATCATCATATATGTATATATATATATATATATAATATATAATATATATATATATATATGTTATATATATATCAATCATTAAATGACAATAAACGTAATCGTTAGTGTCAATCATTAAATGTTCAAACTAATCAATAATAAATAGTGATAATAAATGTGTAATAATAAACTCAATAAAATAATAACCATTAATAATAAATAATATGCTGTGGCCATGACCAAATAAATGGCCAATAATATTATCAGGCAATACTAAATAATAATATTTATATTAATAAACATTTATTAATAATAATAATAATAATAAATAATAATGACAATAATAAATACGTAATAATAATAATATTAATATGTAATAATAATAATAATAATGGCAATAATAAATAAATAATAATAATGTTAATAATAATAATATATCAGCAAATATGTATTAAATAATAATAATAATAATGTAGGAATAAGGTGGGAATAATGTTTTCCATTTCAGATATAATATAAATCACCGGTCAGTAACATTCTTAATTAACCCAGGTTGAAAATAATTGAATAATAAATAATAATAATAATAATAATAATAATAATGAATAATAATAATTAATAATATCAATAATATAATAATAATAAATAAGACCTATAAGTAATAATATTCATCTAAATAAATATATGTGATAAATAATAATAATAATTATAATAATATTAATAATAATAGACTAAACCTATTGGTAAGCGACTTTTTTTGAAAAAATTTATATAGAAAAATAATGTATTGAGATAACTGATCTCAATGGAAGCAGTGTCAGTTGGATCTCTATTTGGGGAGAATTTGCAAGACTGATTTACATAAGTGTTCTCCATCCACACATACGATTCTGCTTTCGTAATTAAATATTTCACTTTTTTAAGTTAAAATTTTTATAACCGATATTTTAGCATAGAAACTTATTTATTATATTATTTCTGTAGCAATAATTAATATAATATAAAAATAACAATCTATAACACAACAGGATACCTATATATATATATATACTATATATATATATATATATATATATATATATATATATATATATTCTCTCTCTATATATATATAACTATATATATAACTATATATATAACTATATATATATATATATATATATATATATATATATATATATATATATATATATATATATATACCTTATATATGTATATATATATATATATATATATGTATATATATATATATATATATATATATATATATATATATATATATATATATATATATATATATATATATATATATATATATATATATATAATATTATATATATAATATATATATATATATTATATATATATATATATATATATATATATATATATATATATATATATATATATATATATATATAATAATAATATATATGTATATAATATATATATATACACCGAATAATTTGTTAGAAATGGGAGTCATAGATCAGATGAAATTTTCCATTTTGTACTTATTATATATATATGTATATTATACCATATATATATATATATATATATATATATATATATATATATATAAATATATATATATATATAT
>JABUQX010125496.1:0-38824 GCA_015478945.1 Trachelipus rathkii
AAGAGAGAGATATATATATAGAGATTGGAGATTTGGTTGATTTAGTAGGAAATAATATTTAGACATTGTAAGAAAGAATAATGATTGCCATGTAAAATGGAATTATTAGCTATATTAAAGTAAAAATTAAACTAAAATACAAACGAAGTAGTAATATGAAATAAAATACGAAATTATATTCTACCAAAAAAGTGATTCAAAATTTGTCTTCACGGAGAGGTAGGTAATCGGATATAACACTATACTACTATTTATATAAATTGGTTTATAATGTATATATATTATATCATTCTTGACAATATAATATCTAATTTAATTGTTACTATTCCTTAAATTTGTAAAAGATTTTATTAATATTAAATAAAAAAGTTAAAATTTAAATATGTTTCATGTTTGATACTAATATAGAATTAATTTAAACTCAGAAGTTTCGTAAACTTCAATGTAGTCAAAATAAAATGATTTAAAAGGTATCTAGATATTCAGCTATTATTTAAAATTTAATAAAAACTATTATTAATTTTTAATTACATTATTTATTTTATTTTGTGCGTGCTTATTACCTACTATTAATATAGCTTGATTATTAAATAAAAAAAAATATAGAATACCAAAAATCAAACTTGGATACCATAGAGGTATACTAGAGCTATCAAAATAACATGCAAGACACATCGCCCGACGGTATATATATATCCTTCTTTCTCTAGCATTATACCACCTTATATATCTCTGGATGGGTACACTCTCTTCATATAGATCTTATAATACTAAACTTCTTGCATCTCTCCATCTAATGGACTCCTCACGTCACACATCGAGTACGTTCTACGTTATCGGACATGAAAGTGCGTCAGTCCTCATGCTCTCTAACAGTCTTCATGCGTCGCGAATCAACATTCAGTCTCTCTGGCTGCTCGTAATCTCTCTGCCTCTGCGTACAACATCTGCCACCACTGCAAATTCCTATCCTACTTCCTCACAGGCGACCTAGATCCTCTCAACTGCACTCCTCCTCTCTGCAGACTGGTCAGCACATAATCCAATCTTATTTCATGGTCAATATTATTACTTAAATACATGAAAACATGAAAGAAGAAGAAGTAAGATTTGTGGAACTGATCGTTCTTCTGAAAATATAGCCAGAATTGGTTGAACTCCATGGTCTCATCCTCAGTTCAAGAATTCCTCTTCGAACAGAAGTTGATCTGGAGAAGAGACTATGCCAAGACAGGTCTTTTTGCTTGTCAACTTCTGACAAACCTTACCAAAGTATTCACCTTGGCAGGTTGCAACAAGTATTTTCCCAAGATGAAGGGGAAGACGTTAGCACTTTCCTCTCCATCCACTTCCACATTCAGTCTCTCCTCCTCTTCTTTACCCCCAGTGAGAATTTTTTGTCTTATCCACAGATCCACAGGCCCACTCCCTCTCCCTCTCTCTCTCTATATATATCTCCTGAATTTCTACTAACTCACACAGTGTCTTAATTTCTAATACACACATAAATACACTCATTGGCATAGTGCACCAACTCCAGACTATCTCTCGCAACAAAACGCATGCTCTCGGTCATCCATCATCTCTCTCGTACACAACCAAATAATAACATAATAGTACAATTATCTATATTAATAAGTACTTATATCAAGGAGGGGTAGGTGTAGGGGATTATATATTAACTACAATTCAAGAGTAAGCTAGGGTTTATAGTAAGTAAATCATGTCAATACTATACATATTCTAGGAGGGGAGAGGGGGGGAGATTTAATACCTATCCGGCAACTGCACATTCCCTATATATACACTCCTCAGGATAGTAGCTCAATAGTATCTTAAGAGTAGAGAGGAATTTTCTCTTTCTTATGTTCATATTTATATTATAATATTTTTTACTTTATTATTTTTTTAAATTGATTATATTCGTCTTAGCAATTATTTTTTCTGTGAACTTTAATTTCCTATATATATATACATATAGTATATATGTATACTCATTAGGTTTATAAAATGACAAAACAATTCAAAAAATGTAACGTTAAGTATAAATAGAATTGCCACTCTCAAAATATATATATACAACATTTATAATATATATATATAATAAATCACTTATAATATTTTATATATTAATATATATAATTATCATCCTTTCTTTAAACTTATAAAAACTAATTCAAAAGAATCTCAGGTATGAAAAATTATCAA
This sequence comes from Trachelipus rathkii, assembly GCA_015478945.1. NCBI lineage: Eukaryota > Metazoa > Arthropoda > Malacostraca > Isopoda > Trachelipodidae > Trachelipus > Trachelipus rathkii. The sequence continues at coordinate 2,209 of JABUQX010125496.1, forward strand.
TATATAAGAAAGTATGATGGACTATACTATGCGCCTTATTATGGAACAAATATATTTAATTTATAATAATATTATAGAGACAGTGGAAAATCTAATACGTAATTTATTACTAGCAGAGAATATAAGATATAATATTTAGATATAAAATATACTTCTACTAGTTTTCAAATTTATATAATCTTTTATATTTAATTACTACGCGTAAGGAACCCTCCCCCCCAAAAAATCACGGTTTTTTTTTGAATTACTCAAAATATTTTTTTTCTTGCTTTAAAAAAATATATTTAAATATTAAAAAGAAAGAGGTGCAAATTTTAATTCTTGTTTTTATTTAAACAAATTACGCATATCTTATTTGTATGATAGAATATGTTTGATATCACGAATGTTTTTACAATAATATACAGTCAGTACCGGTATACCAAGTGCCTTACTAAGGGCACTAAAGTCAGTTGACTACTTATATCGGATTTTATATATACAGGTGGGTAATATATGAGTAATATATATCCACTACTATAATTATACTTAATATATATATACTATATATATATATATTATATATATATAAATAATAATAATATATATAATATATATATTTATATTAATATATATAATATATATATATATATATATAATATATATATATAAATATATATATATTATATATAATATATATATAATTTATATTATATATTAATATATAAATTAATATTATATATATATATATATATATATATATATATATATAATATATATATATATATATATTATATATATATAATATATATATTATTATTATATATTATATATATATATATATATATATATATATTAATATGAATTTTTAGCTAATAACATCATTAATAAATCAGATTTAGAACTATCGATAAATCAAGCCATATCATTGGAGAACTACCCTATACTCACCTACATTATATATATATATATTAACAATAATATATACATATGCTATTCCATGCTATAACAATAAAACCACGCAAATAATGGTATAACAGCACTGTGGCGAGTTTTCGGAGCGGGTGTACAATAAATGACAATGAGATGGTAGGGGAAGGTGATTGATTTCTGTGAGGGAGTAGGTATCTCAGGATAGTAATAACTTTCTTTAAAGTCACTAGGTTTGTGTGTAATTTAGAAAAAGGTTGGTGTAGTTAGAGATGCGTCAAATCGTAATAGCGATCTGAAAGCATGATTGACTATTTGATGAGCTTGGGTAACAAGATAAAAGAGAGCATCATGGAGAAAGAAAGTACTAAAATCTCATAGCGTATGTAATAAATCTCAGTGAAGTCAGAGGTCTCGTAGTGATGGAATCTATACTGCACAGGATCATATCATTACAATAAATAATATGCTAAGAATATCCATCACCATCTAATTAACAGAACTCTCATAATAGGTCGTAGGACTATCCTGTTGTACGCTAGAGAAGACTGACCTGTGACTATCGACGCTATAGTGACAGCTATAAGGTAGTGAACCCAATTAGAAACATGAGAAAGAGACATTACAAAGTTATTCTGAAGTTTAGTGACAAAGAACTAAAGGACTACTAGTATGTAAACGAGAAATTACGCTCACAAGATACAATTATCCATGCAACTCTAATAACAATGAACTTATAATCTAAAAAATCAAAGATATTCACAACTATATATAAAATTCAATTAGAAATCATTAGGAGTACAGAAATCAAGGTTCTAAGCGCATAAAATTAGACATACGACATGACTCACGAGCTAGGGCAAACATGATAGTATCCAATGCCCCAAAAACTTAAGATCCTTCGAAAAGAACAAACTCTCCATTACTTATACTCCCCATCAGACTTATTATATAAAAAAAACACTAAGACTAACATTCGCACTCTCTCTTAACACTTTGATGAGATCGCAAGCAGAGATAACACATAAAAAGCCTAAGAGAAATATTAATATTAAAAAGCCTGTTCTGATAGATATATATTTCCCAATATATCTGTAAACTGCATAACACCAGACAAGATAGAGTTAGCATCTGGAAGTTGTCAACATATCTATGCACAATTGGTAACATTCTAATGGTCAATCATCTTGGGACCAATACTAAAGATGATAGGCCCAATACCATCGGAGATGCTAAACAGATAGCATCCGCAGTCTGATAACGAGAAGTAATAAAGAGTATGATGGTAACTGTAACAGTCTATGGAAGGAGACTCGACATTTCGAGACATTACATACACGGAAATATGCACGCCCAGGCGTCCTTTCCTCTGACGAAGAAGCGCGGTGACATGCCGATTGGTAATTCAATTAAGTAATGAGAGTGGCGGACATGCGTGACATGCTATTCTAGAGAGTCACGACTGATATGACAGTGTGATGCGTGAGTGTGACAGTATACTAAGTAGCACTGATAGAGAGTATGAGCGATAGTGCTTGGGTATGTAGTGAGTGGTGGACAGAGACACGAGCGGGATACGGATCGGAGAAACATGCGTGTAATGTAATACTTTAGGATTGTGCAGTGAGGTTGGGCGTGTACGATTGAAGCCAGGTGATGCGAAGTATTCCATGAGGAACAAGAAAGTAATATGTAAAAGGAAAGAGAGAGTGGATGGTGGGTTAGGGAGAGAGGGTTAATTGTGGAGTGCGCGAAGGGATGAGAGGGGTATGAGCAAAGTGCGGAAATTAAGATTGAAAAGAGAAATGTATGAGTTATACAATATATATTAGTGAGGATGAGGTTTATTATAGCTAAAAGAGGATTAGGAATAATGGGTAGAGTGAGAAAGTTGTAAGATATATGTGAAGTATAATATATCTGCAATATAGATGATAATTTATATTAGGTAGAAAATAATATGAAATACTAAAAACGTGTAGGCAAGAATGGTAGGTATGACTACCTATATAGATTGGATCTTGAGTGTGTAATAAAATAAAGAAGTTTATGGAGGGAGTATATATAGAGTTTCGAGAGGGATTAGGTAGGAGATATAGCAGTAATAGTACTATATTACTATAAGGGTAAAGTATGAGGAGATAAAGGTAAGTTCATATGTAGAAATATTATAGCATGATAAGGAAGTATATCTCAAGAGTAGTTTAAAGAGTTGATAGTATATTCTATAGGAAGAAATCCATGTAACTTCGTGAAATAATTAGATGATCTGAAAGATTTGAACAAGGTACAAAGATAGCTGCGTGCACAGAGAGATGACTAGAGTGAAGAGATCTTGCCATCTGTGAATAAGTATAAGTTAATTACGAGTGCTCTAAGGAGATAATAAAACTGAGAAGATCTGTAGGATACAATATCTTCTCTCACATTGAAGGCAATATGATAGCAGAATCGATGAAAGAGGAAGATATGAAAAAATATAGGATATGTATTAATAGGTGTATATATGAGTGAGATGTTTATGTCCAATGAGTGTGGTATGTAATAGGGGATTACCAGTAAGAGGAAGGAGAGTCCTAGTTCGGCGAGGATAGTTAGTGATATAGCAATAATATTTGTCTTATTTGTTGGCAATGAATTGTCCTGGAGGCTATTGTCTAAGAAATGGATATCACAGAGAGATAATGTATAGGACGAAGTGAGCTTTGGAGTGTGCAAGTGGTAAGAAATTAAATTGGCTGTCGATAAGAAAGAGTATTATTATAGTATTTAGTATTATTAATTAGAGGTTATGGAGTAGTAGGCAGGGTAGTGAATTATTGTATATCCATTAGTGTTATTCAATTATATAATGGATGAGAGATATATAAAGATTAATGGTGGGCGTGACATAGGGAGATTAAATGTGAAGGTTAGAATGATGGAGATGAGTGGAGGGTGCCCTACCTATTATAATGCGGATGTTTGTTTGTGTGCGAATATGAAGTAGTAGTATTGGATTAGTTAAGTATTGGTAGATGAGTATGAGTTCAGGGTTGTCTCTGTACAATCAGGATGGGGTTTTTGATGTACAAGTAATATCATGTGATAGACCAAATGAGAGGTTATGGTGCTAGAGAGTGAGGAACAGTCTCTAAAAATGTGGACAAGTTCATGTTATGCACTGGCAGCCGAAGACTAAGATAACTGGAACTAGAGTGCATGTTAATTTTTAAATATTATCAGAGAACAGAGAGTATGATGTGCCTCGGTATGAGAAGGAGGAAATTAGCTTAATAGGTAATGAAGTGGATGTAAGAGTTATATAAACGTAGGAAAGCTATCGAGACGAGTGAGAAGGCAATGAGGCTTGTGGTGCAAAATTAAATCGTATGGTGAAATGAGCAGATAAAGGGATCTAATTCTAGTGACGACTATGGGCTTGAACATGCAACGACTATGTTGAGATACCTCAGGATTTCAAGTAGAGTGTAGTTGTATACTATGAACTAACTAGTGTCGAGCAATCACACAAGTAAAGCACTGAATAACTGGCTTCAAGAGGTACTTGAATAAGATGACCGAGGATATTGAAATATGTACAGAAGACTCAGAGAGTCAGAATAGATAAAAAAATTGAAAGCCAACAGCAACTATATTAGTGACATAGAGTTTGTCCTAATTGAAGACACACGGGATAAAACGAAGAACTAAAAAAATAAAACACAATAGTAATAATAATAATAAAAGAAAGTTTGGTCATGTGAAAAGGATGCACAATGTAATTACCATGTCTGCAATATAAGATTAAACGAACAGATGGAGTGATTTAAATAAAGTGTGCAAGGATGCAGGAATTAAGAAAAAGATGATTTTGGAAAAATAGGAAGACAACATAATGTGATCCACTGTAGAATTTATGATACAGTTGAGCAACCTGCAATTGATCATGCAAGGAAGAGAATGTGAGTTTGAAGCGAGAGAAGCTCGAAAGAATCTATCAGTGCGATATATAGAGGAAGACATGTAGAGCGGAGGAGCTCTTATGCGGGGCAAGTTTGTGGCACCAACGGCAGCACCTGGGTCCAGGAAAAGTGATCACCGCGCTTACACCTGATTAAATTTGATTTCCACCCATAGCAAAGAGGGTCCGCTTTCACAGTCCCCTCTGAAGCTAGCATTACAGGGTATGGACTCTTTCTAGACTCGCCGAAACGTAGATCCTTCATCACAAATTTCCTTTCTCTCATCCGACTTTAAATGCCATATTCTTCAATCTGCGCTTTCAATTTATGTTCGCAGCATGTTACGCTAAACTTCTACATCTTACCTGCTACCTTAGTTCTTATGAAAAGCGGATGAATAAACAGATAAGTGAATGATATACACTTTATATAGAATAATACTTATACTTTTTCAATAGTAATATTACAATATAAGAGATATATAATGAAATCTATACTAGTATAAGTAGTATAAAAGAAATAAATTTAATCAGAAAATCTAGTAAAATATGTCACCTCACAATATATAATAAAATTTAGAATTCTATAGTTATATAAATGATGAGAGACTTCAAAATAAATAACTTATATACACTGATAACATATAATATAATAGTACAATATAAGGAAATAATCCTAAAATTTTACGTAATATATGTATAATAAATATTCAATATATATACATTCAAAATATTGAACAGATTCAAGAACAACTTTAACTTTAATATATGACAATTAAAAAAACGTATTCCTGTATCTATTATATATGTGGAGGTAGATAATTTATCAGCAGTAAGGTAGAGTTAATTAAGATTAGTAGAAGTTATCAATCAGATTCACATTAAATATTAAATAACCTATATAATATATACATATAATTATATCAATATATAGAAATAAATGAGAATAAATTAAAATAAATCGTAGTAAAGAAAAATATATCAGATAAGGCATACCAATATATGAGACTATTTGGTAAATAGTCGACAAATTATTAGGCATAGTAAGTAAGATAATAAAAGATATAAGCGCTCTTATATTTATACGGTTTTTAATAATATATACATATGATTGGTATATATAACCTAAAACAAATATTTTATATACAATAGTATATATATATATATATATATATATAATATATAAAATAATAATAATAATAATAATAATAATAATAATAATAATAATAATATAATATAATAATATCATGTGAAATGTAAAAATTATATGCCCTAGAGCACTAATTAAACTTTATTAACTACTAAACCTCTACTTTATATATTGTATACCTCTTTTAACATATTGTAATTACTGTATTTAAATGCTAAATACCCTAAAAAGACTTGATAAAAAGCATTATGGAAGTTATAAATGCAAGTAATTTGAGGAAAAGAAAACAAAAAAAAAAAAAACCCAAATATATTTTTGCGTTAGAACCTTATAAAGATCTTTTTTCCTAATTAAAACCGTTTCATTTTACTATTAATAGAAAAACGATAAATCGGTTTTTTTTTCTATAATGCTCCAACTCAAAACTCAATAATATAAAATAGCACCATACCACGAGCAAATATTATTATACATTATATAAAACTTAGCTATTTATATAATTTATTAAAAAATTGGGATATCTCTTTATTTAAATTATGACGCTAAAATTACAGCTAAAGATGGCTAGACATATAATAAAATATAATAATATAAAGAATGAAACATAGTACACTACTAGTAAAGATACCCACCTCACTATCTTTGAGACCGGTTATAAACTATTCCTCAGTATATATATACCTCTATGTTTAAAATATAGTATATGAGTAATAAGTAGCTAAATATATATAGTATATAGGTTAATATCCATAAATATATATATATGCAACCAACCTCCTTCGCTACTCTTACTGCTACTAATAATTAAATTATTTAAATTTAAATATACATAAAAAATTGTATTTATCGATTTTTCGGTTATCGCGATAACATTTTTCATTTTAAACTGGTGACAGATAACTCAAATGACTTCATTAATTTTTGCCTATTATTATTACTCAATTATTATTATCTTAAATAGTAGTCACTATGATTCGAGTAGTTGGATTCCTTTTATTTTTATATAATGTTATATATATATGTGAGAATCTTATTATTTTTATTTGAAATTTGATGTGGTCTTTTATTAATGCTATCCCACTTTGGAGGGTCTCTAAATAATATTCTACAATAGTTTTCAAGAGTCAAAACACAAATAATTTTTAACAGAGGTCTATTTAGCCTAGAGATTTAGCCAATTATTATGTCATTTGAGTGTAAATATGAATTATATAATAGGATGCTTGTATGTATAATAATAGTTTGATATGATTATAAATTTATAATTATTATTGTATACAATAAATTATTAAAAAAATTAAATGTGTCGCTCTTTTTTTTTATGTATTAACATGCTATTCTATTTATATTAATTAATAAATATATTATAAATTATAATTTAGTTATTTATTGTTATACATATTTATTATATTATAATATTATTATATATTAATTATTATTTATAATAATTGTATATATATTTATAATATATACTTAATATAATTATATATATATATAATTAATTATTGATTTTTATTATTTTTCGATTTAATTATTATATAATTATTTATAATATTATTTAAATTATTATAATATTATTATTAATTATAAATTTTAATTATTAATTATATAATTAAATTAATTATAATTTAATTAAATTAAATAATAATTTAATAAATTAATTATGTATAATATTAATTATTAATTATATTAATTAATATATGTATTTAAATATATTATTATTATTATTATTGATTATATATATAATTATATATATATAATTATTATATATTATATTTATTTATTATTATTTATTTTATTAAATATATTATTATTATATTATATTTAATTAGAATTTAATATTTATTTTATTAATTATTAATTAATTATATATTATATATATATATTATTATTATTATTATTATTATATATTATATTTATTATATATTTAATAGTATAAATATTATTTAATTTTTGATATTTATGTTATTTATTAATATATTAATTTAATATTTCATATATTAGATAATATATATTAAATTATTGAAAAAAATCTAATTATTATTAATTAATTTATAATATAAATAATTTAATTATTAATTATTTAATATTATTAATTTATTAATTAAATATTATAATTAGATTTATTAATTATTAATTATATAATGGATTATTGATAGAAAGGTTGAATCTTTTTAATATATATTGGATATTTAAGTAAAATATTATTATTATTTAATTTTTAAAAAAATGATATACTATGATAAGTATTATTAGTTTAGGAAGGCATTTCATATATATATACATATACACTTTATTTATATTACTATTATAAATTATTTATATTAATAAAAGCAAGTTTTATTAAAATATATTAGAAATAAGGTTGAATTAATTTATTAATCTACTAAATTTGAAATGGATTTATATTTATATAGCATATATATAAAACTCTTCTGAGAGTATAAGCTATCGAATTAATAATTTAAATCAATTGTTAATCATGCTATTTTTATTTATATTTAAATGTGATAAGGCTATGCTTACAAAGTAGTAATAATATTATATAATTAATTTTATATATCACTATTATTTAATTTTATTATAATATATTATTATTATACATATTATTATATATTATATTAATTATTAAATTTATTTAAATTAATTATTTAATTATTATTTATTTAATTTATATTATTATTATATATTATTTATTATTTATAATTATAATATTATAATATAATTTAATTATTTACAATTTATAAACAAATATTACTTTATTACTTTATTATTAATTAAAGATTAATTAGTAATTATTAATATTATATTAATTTAATTATATTATATATAATATTGTCTAATTTCAGATGAGTGTGATTAAATTAAATTTAATGGATAAATATTGGTTAGTCTTCATGGCTGTTTAATACCTTTATACATATTATAGTTAGTAAACATTTGTATTTAATAAATGAAAAACTAATCATTTTATTATTACTTATTATTATTATTATTTATTTTTATTATTATTATTATCTTCATGTAAATCAAAAATCTCTAGTAACCCCAATTAAAATCAGTACTCATTTCAGTGTAAATCATATTGATTTCTTCAAGCTAAATATATATAAAAAGATTTTATTGCAGCTCTGAATGTATTGTTGTAATTATAATATTATTATATAATTATATTTAAATTAATTATTAATTATTATTTTAATTATTATTATTATTTAATTATATAATATATTTTTATATTTATAATTATATCTATTCATTATTTTTTTATTATTTATATTTTATTTAGTCGCGTGACCTTTAATAAATTACTGTATCTTATTTATTTAATTATATTATTTAATATTAAATATATATATATATAATATTAATATTTAATTAATAATATAATATAATATTATTATAAATTATTATTATTATAATTATAGTTAATATAATATATTACTATTATTCTAACCCTGTAATTTATTTTCACGTACCTACGATTGGGAGTTACACGCCTAATTGAGTAAGATCCGGATATATATGAAACATGACAATGACTAGGAGATATGCACGAAGAGGTTCTCTAGGATGAAATAGTAAAGCCCACTCGCCTTTCCCTCTGCCCCTCTGTCAAACTCCATTAATTAGTTGAACAACATCGTCACAGATCCAGCAAAATCCACCCTAGAGCTTCCATCACCGGGACCGCGACGGGCCTCACTATGGTAAATCTTTGATGGGTTTTTCCAATGTAGGGTTCATCCCTGGCCCAGTGGGCCACAACCATTCCCCCATACAAAACCCCGCCATTCTCTCTCCTATCATGCACCTTCTAGCCTCTCGCCCGTGCCAAACTCACATTTCTCTCCTTCAGACATTCGTCTCACCGACTCAATCCACTTTCTCTTCGGTCCCCCAGCACGGCCGTTCGATTCCCAACACACTTATCACTAGTCTCCAACTTAACCAACCGACTATCACTTATATCTTTTCCACACGACCAAACCATCATTTCAACATACTAATCAATTATTCTCTATTTACCCCTTTTCTCTTCACACACTCACAACTCTCTTACATCTTGCTCAATATCTCGCTTCTCATCTCCTCCATTTTTATTAATTCTTCCTCACACCTAGCATCGCCCTCTCAAGATTCTCTCTGGTCATCTGAACAACATTGAACTATAGATTCTATACTTCTTATCCAGACCATAGTCTCACTACCCTACACATCCAATAACACAGGTAACAACATACCCTCATCGTAAGACTCTAGCGCAATCAGAATTAGTCCCTTTACATTCACCAACGATTTAATCACCAGCAACCTTCTGCCCATTCAATATAAATAATTTAAAATACACTCCTGTCATCCAATTCCCGTTCCCTTCTCAATCCAACATATACCTAAATATTTAACTCAGACACTTGCTCCAGCATCTCACCATCTAACATAACTTCAAACTGAGACTGTCCTCACTCACATAACCATAAACCTTTTTAATCTTCTCTCTATTCTAACGTTTTACTCTTCCTTCCAAACCCCCTCCTTTCTACATACCCTTGTCTAAATCTCTCCTACCAATCCCCTCTCAAACTCTCTTCAGATTCGCCACACATCAGTAACCAATCATCCGCATATAACAGGTAGCGGCATCCCCTTCCCACTTCATTTCTCCATTGCGTCCACCATCATCTCTAACATCCCTCATTTCCTGCCCATCTCATTCTCCCCTCACCCTCTCTGTAATTCCTTCATAATCCCCACCATTCATACAACATTAATAACCAAGGTCACGACATCTAACCACAACTCTGTCATCACTCCGGCCATTATCTAAATCCAATCACCATTGACAACCTCATCTTCTATTATTATTTCACACGCTTCACTCTCTCTCTCTCTCCCTCCTCCTTCCCCATCGTCATACATACCTCTGACATTCCATTCAAAACGCCTCCACCCACACCCCCAACACATCACTACCTCACTCCACACTCCCCTGCCATACCACTCTAGTTCTCTCTCCTCTCACCTCATCAACACCGCCTGTCCACCCATCTCCACACCAAACCTACACAATACAACCACTCCATATTCTTCTCCCCTTCCTTCCAGCTCTTATCCCTCAACTCAGTCTTGCTCTCATCACACCTACAAGCTTCCTGCACCACACACTCCTCATACTACTCCTCCATAACGCACCTTGTCTCTTCCCACCAATAGCTCCCTCTCAGCCTTCACTCTCTTGACCAAAATACACTCCACCCAGCCATCAATATCCTTCCCCCTATCTCAACACCACATAAACCCCACTCCCTCATCTCCCCCACCCACTACCCACTCTGCTACAGTCTCCTCCCTCCTTCTTCCTCTCATTCCCTTAACTCACTTACCACGACGCTCACCCCACCCTCTATTACCCCTTCCCTCCTCCCGCGGTCTCCCTTCCTCCCAAACCCCTCTGGAACTACACCTCTCCCTCCATAACAACGCTTTATTTATCACCCAACTTTCCAAAATCTCAATCAACTCACGCCAATCCCCTCTCGCCTCCGCTCTTCGATCCACCCTTCATCTAGTCACATCCTTCACCTCACTACCTGCACATTTCTATCCACTCTTTTCAACTTCCCACCTCTACCACCCCGCCCGCATTAACCCCTCCTCCTTACTAATCTTCACACCTCATCCCCCCAAACTTACCAACCCCCTCCTCTCTCCTTGCACCATCAAAACATCACCCAACCTTCCACTAACCAATCCCTCATCCATTACTGCTTACAACGCCAGCCATTTTCGCAAAGCTGCTCTCTCTTCACACTCCCCCTCACTATCCTCTTCAACTCAGTTACAAACCACGCCATCTCCATGCCTGTTCATTAATCTAAGCAGCACTTCTCACCTCATTCTTCACAACCTTTCACTTACCTCCAGACTTAGACCCTCACTCCTCTCACTCCCTTGTATGTCCTCATTCTCTCCCTTCACAACTCGTTCTCTACCTCTTCTCCACCTTCCTCTCCACCGTCACGCACCCTGTCCTCACGTACTTCTCTTCTTTCCTGCGCTTAATATCACATTTCCACCAGCATCTCTCTCTCCTGAGCTTCACTCCACTTCGCTTTCACTACACCACACTCCCCTCCCACGCTTTCTTACCTTTAACCCGAGCCTTTTTCATCACCTCCTTCTACACTCACCCACCTCCGCTCTCTAACCACTCTCTTACTTCCTACTCTTAGCACACTCCACCACACTTCCCTTCTGCACTCACTCCTAACACACTTGCCTCTCCTCCCCTCCTTGCACAAAACACGCACTTTGTCTACGCCTCACTCCCAACCCCTCTCCACCCCTATCTCAACCCCTCCGCATTTCACTCAGCTTCCGCGAGCCGCCTCTTCCTACATCACTTATCTCCTTACTCTGTCTTGTCCACCCCCCCTTACACCCTCTCTCCCCATCACCCTTCACTCACTCTCCCTTCACCCTACTTCCTCTCTTCCGCAGTCATGCACCTTCCTTCCCCACTCGCCAAGCCCCCCACTCCCTCAACTTCAACTCCTCTCCCCTACCAGTAGAACATCACTCCATCCCACCACTGCACCTTCCCCCCGCATACACCTCCCCTCCACTCTCCCCCTTACACACTCCTCCACCACTTACACTCCTTCCGCACACCTCCTCAACATTCTCCAAAGTTTTACCCACAAGAATCACACTCATACTCTCTCTCCACCTCCCCCTCTCCCGACTCACCCCTCCGACCCCTCCATCCTCCCACCCTCCACTACTCCACTCTCTATCGCTAACCTACTCCCTTATGGATATCCACCTCTGCTGCACCACGACACGTTCTCCACTCTCCCCTCTATCCACACATCACCTCCCCCTCTTCCACACACAACATCACCAATCACCTCCCTACCACCCATCGCCCCCCCCTCTTCATCTCCCCTCCCCGCCCGACCTCCCTCCCCCCTTTTCACATCCACCCCCTCCCACACCAACACCCTCACTCACACACCTACTCTCTACACCCCTTCCTACCCCCCTACCCTCATACTATAATCCCACTACCAACCTTTCGCCTTTCAAACGACAAATATTATACCCCTTTGTCTCCCTACATCCCCTATCCCTCCCCCACTACTCGATACTAACCCCACCCCTCTACCTACCACATTACCTACCCATACCATACCTAGCTATCTATATATTTCCACCCCTTATATATCCACTTACTTCCTATCTATCCCTATCACCACCCCCTACCCTATACTACCTACTATATTTACCTATTCTCCCGGTACGATCCCCTACACTAATATTACACCCCCACCCTAACTTACCCTCACTCCTCGCTATTCATAACTCTCCACACCTCCATATCACCATAACTATCTATTCTACCCCCCTCATATCCACCCTTATATATATATCACCTACTCACATATATATAACTTCTACCCACACCTATACCTCTACCCCTACCTATATCACCTATCCTACTCCCATACTCTACCTGACCCACCCTCTCCATACCTCCCTCACCCTCCCACCCCTACCCACTCCATATCCCCTATATTAATATATATATATATATATACACGCACACACACCTGATGTTGAAGAGTTTGTAGTTTCCCTTGTAGCTCACTGACCTGAGTTTCTACATCTTTGAGCCTATAAATTTCTTGATTTGCTCTTTCAAGCTGTGACTGCAGATTTAAATTCAATTCATTCGAGGTTGTGTTTTCCAAATTAAGATTAGATAAACTTTCTTCTATTTCAACCTTTTCTAACTTTAATTTTTCATATTCATCACTTTCCAAATTAGTGCTTCTTAATATGTCTATTTCTTTATTTAGTGAAGCTATATGTTCTTCAGCTGACCGTAAATTAATTTGAAGCTGTGTATAATGTTCTGTCCACGCAGACCAGTTTTCTTCATACCATGATAACTTATACTGAAGTTCTTGAATAGAAGGATCTGATTGTTTTGGTTCCTCGGTAGAGCTAAATGCTCCTCTTATTTCATGAGTTACTATTGTCAGTGAGTGTGCTTCATCACTACAGAGATTTTGAGTCTCAAGTGATGATGGTGATTGCTCATCTACATTTCTTTGTTGTTCCATATTCTGCATAGTATTCCAAACATCAGCAGTACTTTCAGTTTCCTGACATGTTTTGAACCAAGGAATTGCACTCTTCTCTGAATAAGAGCCTTCAATTGATGTACCCCTATGATGAATTTCTTGACTTGTTCCCTCGGTCATTTGAATATTGTCGAGCCTTCAATTGATGTACCTTTATGAATCTCTTGATTTTGGTTTGTGGTACTTTGAGAACTTTCATCCATTGATAATAGTTCTGATGTTTTCTTTTCAATTCCAGTAATTTGCTTTTTTAAATCTAAAATTTGATTTTCTAAATTTAAAATTTTTTTATCTTTATGGGAAAGTTCAGCTTCTAACGTATTCATTTGATGTTGAACAATCTTTTTTCCATCATTTGCAGCATTTACCTCCTCTAAAGCTATTTTCAGCTGTTCTTGAGTAACCGTTAAAGCTTTGTCCTTTTCCATCAATGATGTCTGCATAGATAACTTACTATGATCTGATATGCTCGGTTCTCCAAGATCAACAATACCCCACTCATCCAGACCTTCTTGGGAACTTGACTGATTATTTGTTTCGGTGGCAAGGCTCGTTTCCAACCTAATGATAGCTTGCTGAGCTTCTTCCAACTGTTTCATAAGAATTTTATTTTCTTTTATATACAATTCACAATCCTCACCTTGCTTTACAGGATGTTCACTTTCAATAGATAGATTAACCAACTTTTCCTCAATGGATACTAAAGGTCCAGAATTTTCATCATGAGGATGTAAACCTCTATTACCAAAAAGCTTTTCCTTTTGTGAATCAATATCTTTTTCCAAATCTGATTTTGTAATCTCTAGTTCCGTAATCTTGCTTTTCAACTTCTCAAATTCCTTAAGATGAGAGATTTTTACATTCTGTTCATCGAAAAGTTTTTTCAAGTCTGAAAATTCACTGTCCTTTACACTTAACAAATTAGAAGTTGATCTCAAATCCTCTGTAAGTTTTATATTTTGCATTCCTACACTTTGAATATGTGGAAGAAATGTTATTAATATTCTTTAAGACATTTTATCTCAGCTGTCTTATTGGCCAGTTCATGTTGTAACTCAGAAATATCAATTTTGGAGAATTCCTTATATGAAGACCCATCTTCAGATTGCAAAGTAATTATCAACGCGTTTTTATTTTCAATTTCCTCCTGAAAATATAGAGATTCTTGTTCTTTAATATGCAACTGATGTGACAGTTCTTGAACTGTTTGTTCTAACTTAACAGATAACTTTTCAACTTGACTTTTATAATCTTTGGACTCTGTTTGAAGATAAATCATATTTTCACTCATTTGAGAAATACTATTTCTACAGCCTTCAAGTTCTTTTTCAAGCTCTTTAAGTTTAGAGTCTTTCTCTAAAACTGAATTTTCAAGGCTCTGTACCTGGCTTAGATATTCTGTTATTTCCATTCCTTTTACAGAAACTGTATCCAAAGATTCTCTTAACTCGTTAATCTCTGAATCTTTTTTTATTAAATTTTCTGATAGAAAAGAGCATTCATTTTCTTTATTTAACAAATTATCATTAATTTGTTGCAATTGGTATTCTACTGCCTCATTTAAACTTCTAAGATTATGCAATTCGTTTTCTAAACACTTGTTCTGAGCTTCAATTGAGGATAACTTTTCCTCTTTCGAATTTAGAACTTCAAGATTTTTATTTAATTTTTCTTTCAAATCTTCAAGAGCAAAACATTTTTCTTCGAGACTCTTCTGAAGATTAGTAATATCATTATTTTTATAGCTAGAATTATATTCTAATTCATTTAGGCTTTGCCTGAGTTGAGAGATTTCTTGTAATAATATATTTTTTTCTTCCAGTATAGAATCAAACAGTTTGTTCTTTTCACAAATTTCTTGCTCAAAATTTGAACACATTTTTTCGCTATTTTTAAGTTCCACCTTTTTAATTTCAATGTGTTCGTTTAAAGTTTTCACTTGATTTTCTTTATCGGTAAGGAGGCAAGAGATTGCATCACATTCTGACGTTAATTTCGCTTCAGTTTCATGATAAAGACGATTTAAGGACTCAAGTTCCTCTTCATATTTTCTGCACTTTGTTTCTTGCTGAGAAATTTCCTTTAATTTATCTGCTATCTCAGATTCTAAATTCAAAATTTCTTTCTCTCTCGATTGAAGCACTGAATCCATATGATCTATTTTATTAAGACAGCTAGAAAGAGATTCTTCTTTTCTATTAAGTTCCTCTCTCATAGTTGATAGTTCCCCTTCTACAGAAAGCAGCATAGTTTCTTTTTCTTTTAAACTAGATCTTACACTTTGTTCCGAAACTGTTAACAATGAAATAGAATTTTTATTTGCTTCAATCTCTTCTTTATATCTATCTAATTTAGTATGCAACTCCTTTACCACTAGGTCTGATTCATTTAACTTATTAATTAGTGAGTCTATTTCTTCCTGAAAAGATTCACACTGAATTTTTATATTACTAGAATGTCTCGCGTCTTCGATTGGGAACTTCTATCTCATATACGTTTCTGTAGTTACTTGTGACTGGACCTATTTATATCATATTTAATAAATTAAAGTAAATTCTGGCGAAACTGTGTATAATTTAATTACAGAAATATATATATTAAAGAATCAACATAACCTAGAACACAGAAATACAGTAAATTCTCCCCAAACACAATATCAAATATATACTAGGGTAGGTATTATAAATTATAAATTATCAAAAAAATTAATTATACAATATACCTAAAATTATAAGTTAGTGAAGAGGTTTGATATCACTAAACATCTAATATTTTAGTTTACTCATCACTTTCTAAATACATACATTATATATATTAGTAAAATTGGGAGCAAAAATTACATATACACTAATATACTGGTTCAATGTGATCCAATGTAGTTATTGATCCTATATAAATATTAAAAATATTATATATAATATTATTTAATATTTCAATTAATGTACACTATATATTTAATATTAAAGTATATATATTGTATATATTTAGTCATGAAATATCATTATATTTTCTATGGGGAAAATTTTTTCAATATCAAGAATATATGGTAGAACTCTTTACAGGAATTAATGAAAATATGAAATCGAGATATTCTCATTATTTCTACCTAAGCATATAGAAGGATAAAGAAGGGTGGATGATGTGAGCACTATTTATGTTAAATATAAGTACATATATTTAATATCTGTTAATTTATATGATATGTAACAAAACAAGCAATTGCATGTTTTTGTAACTCGAGGTGTAGGGTTAGTTAATATTATATACAATAAAATCATATAGAATAGTAAACATTTTTAGTAATTTTATATATATATATATATCTAAAATACTGGCCATGAGTCAGAATTAGACTAGAGGTACATTGTGAAAAAGAAATTTAAACACATGCACTGTAAAGAATAAGGTTTTAGTCTCATAATTGGGTGAATATTTAATTTTCTACTAGTGACATTCCTGGGATTTACCTTGTTATAATGGACAATTAGAGTAGTTTCACATTAAAAAATGTATTCTAGAATACTTTGAGATGCGAGAGAGATTGAGTCCAATGAGAACCTACATAAATAGATGCATAAATTATACATATATTATCATAACGATGAACGTATGGGATATATGGTAGGATTCTGAAAGAGGGTAGTATCAGCATTGCAAAGGCACTTGATTATTTGATTTTTAAAGGCGATTATAATTAGGTTAGAGGTATCCGTATAGTGATAACTTGAAAATACGTAAATTATGTTTTGTGCCTATTATATAGAGGTAAAATATAGTGATAGTAATGGAAGATTTGGAGATTCTGACTTATAGTAACTTGGGTATTTTCTCTTGGTAGCGGAGTGAATGATAAAAGTTATATGTAATATATAGTTATATGTTTTTAAATTTATGACATGCATATATAGCTGAATATATAAAAGATTGAATCAGCCGATTATGCAGAAATAGATTCTCGTAATCGTTGTGCTTAGCATTTGAATAATATTCCTGATCATCTCTTCTGGGTAACCTAATAGATTGATATTGTATATTTAGCTTTATAGCAAATGATTAAATAAGGTTATCCTCATAAGTGTGAATGTAAAGTTTAATTTGAATGTGGTAATATAATATAGGTGGTGATGTTATAATGGTTGAATATTAAAGTGTATATGCGATAAAACTCAAGATAATAACGTGAGTAATAATAACTAAATGGAGCAATATAATCTAATGGGATAATAGTGAAGAGTTATTGTGTCCACAGGGTTCTAGTAGATGCTTTGAGGGCCCTAATTTGATCTCATTATAAAATAAAAGATATTTAAGACTCAAGGGTACTTAATGCAGGTTTACTAAGTATTGCATGAGATTGAATACCAAATGTGGCCACACTCAAGTTAGAGCATTAATGTGATAGAGAAGTATGTATAAAGTATTCAAAATGATA
Organism: Trachelipus rathkii; assembly: GCA_015478945.1. NCBI lineage: Eukaryota > Metazoa > Arthropoda > Malacostraca > Isopoda > Trachelipodidae > Trachelipus > Trachelipus rathkii. The sequence goes on from JABUQX010125496.1 coordinate 20,793, forward strand.
CTTAGATTAAAATTATCTTGGGTATGGGCAGATAAGTTGGCAAATGATTTTAATAGTAAAAGTGTAAGGTTTTCATCTTAGAGTTTCTCAAATAGAAATGTTTTACTAGATATGATTAGGGGATTGGCCTGAGTATGTGGACCAATGAAAATGATTTAGGAGGTTGTGATCATATAATGAAGTATTTGAAGTAGCTAATTATACAGTATTGTTTGGATCATAGGAAATCTAAAGTGTGCAACAAGTGAATGATTTCTGGGTTGAGGGTGAGCTAAAGAGGAGTAGGACTGAAGGAGTATAAGGGATATTTTATCTATGATAAGGCATTTACTCAGAGGGGACTATTGATAACAAGTCTACAACATATTTTATCATCTATTGATAATAAGAGCCTATAGTAGTTAGATATAGTACAAAATAATTATTTCAATATAGTAGAGCATGGACAGGTGAACAGGGGGCATAATAAGAACATTAATGTATGACATGACATATTGACGCATATAAATGTCATGGCAACGTAAGTTGCTAGGTTATTATATATATTATATATAATTATATTTTATTTTTGTGACTAAGCCAAATTGGTGGATTTTTAGTTAAGAGTTTATGTCACAAGACCCTAGTGATTGCTTTTGTGGGATATTTTGATGAGCATTTTAGTTAGTGGGTTGTACTGGGACAGTCTTGGACAGGTCCCATTGGCTTCTCAACTGTCTCTATTATTCTTAATGTTTAAATGGGGAGATTTAGGTTTTACTTTTTCTTCTTAAGTATCTTATGAATTTTTGATTTTATAGTTTCTTCTGTTAAAGACTTCATTTTACATTTCTTTTTGCTCGTTCAGTTTATTGATTCTGTATGGAATAATTTTCTTTTTAACTGTTTATTATCTTCTTTTTGTTCTGTTTTGACTATATCAGATGTTTTCATATCTCTAGTTGGGGGCAAAGAATTTGTGAACATTTGTAAACATTTTTTGGAGTTTGAAAGGCAACAACTCAAGTCTTTTATCTCGACCTAGCGTTCAGGCCTATTTTTTGAGAAATAGACTATGTCATTCAATTTTCGCGTAAAAATTGCTGTTATTTTACAGAAAACCTCCTTCCACTTACTTCGCTGGCATTTCCTGGAAAATTATTAGTGTCATTAGATTTAATTAATATGCAACATTATCCGCATAGATATATTGGGATTCCAATAGGTATATAATAGAAGATAGGAAAAACTCATATAGGTCCTCGTTAGAAAGGATTAAGTCATCACCATAAAGAAATTCCAATGATGAGAGCCTGACTAGAATTGTGCAGAAAGAGGATTTGTTTCAATGATATTTAGACTCATTCAGTAGTAAAAGTCTGGATTTAAGTTTGAAATTTTAAAATACTACTTTCTCTCCAAGTGCTTTCGTTCATATAGTATTTTTATTTTTGTGCTGAAATACAGGATTAAATTGCTTTACAGATATAAACAAATTGTCTTTTCTCTCATGTAAATCTGTGATGCAAAAAGTTATGTGTTGTAGATAGGCAGTTTTAACTGAACTTAAGTAAATTTTCCCATATTGGAAATAAGTCTTTAGTACGAGAACAGTGTGTAATTGGACCATAGGTGGGTCTGATTTCATTTGAGATATGCTTCGATAAAAATGGATTTCACTTCAGCGTAGGAAAATGTCATTTAAAGAGAGAAAAAAAGCCGAGTTTATGGCATTTTGAAATACATAGTGTCTTTTGAGCTTTAGAGTGAGATTATTGTGTGGATAATAGGTTATTATTATGTTGAGACGATTTTCGGTTGATATATATTTATACTATATATAGATCATAGAGTGAGTCAAAGTAGAAGGACTCCATAGTACCTGTTGAAGATCTTTGTTAGTGAATTAGGAAATTGTTTAATATTGAATGTGTACGGTTTAAGTGATATACTGAGAATATGGAGTCATCATTGTGTCGGATTCGAATACGTAGAGCACATGAATAGATCGAGCTGGATGAGAAAGAAAATGAGTTAGGTATTAACTGAAAAGAACATAAGTTGCATTATAGGGAGTAATAGAGGTTAGAGGAAAGATCGTGACATTCAAATTTTATACATATTGAAACTAACGAGTGAGTATGTGGATATGACTTTAGGAAAACAAGCAAGTCAGTAAAGTGAGAAGGAAGATGGCAGATAATTTAGGGTAGTTTAGATTTTAAAGGATTCTCTAATCAATCACGATGATTGCAGGATGAACTCTCAGAGAAGTTTAAGGAATCTATATGGACTCTCTACACGTAGCGTGAAAGCTCTATTGTCACACTTGTATTAATCTATATACTGCTATCGTATTCATGACTTTAATAAGCATATTAGTCGGGAACTGGTCAATCCAAGCTATTCGCTTATCGCAACACGATTTGTAGTTTGACGCCGATGTGGATTATCAGCACTTACTCATAATGGAATTTGGCGAGAGAGGTGTGTGTACGATTTCGCTCCGCTCAATTGAGTAGTTTTACTTATTCGCCGACTAGTGGGACATTGTCGCAGCACATAGTGTTTTTCATTATGTATGAACTTCTCTCTCTGTAGATATGTTGTAGCATTCTCGTTAGTACTGGTGGAGTAGGTTTCTAATAGTGCATATGAGAGACTCAGGAGAGGGAGGCGGCATAGGTGTTAGTGTGGGAGAGGGCTCTTAGACTTGGGATGGTAGAATGAATGTAGATAACTAGTAGGGAGTCGAGACCTATCTCCACCTATATTCTTTATGCAGATAAGGTCTAGTCTTTTGCTCGCTGTGTCGACACATACTAACGAGAATCGTATCTGACAGCATTAGGTTCGTAACAGATGGGTGACGGTATATGTTATAAGTTGTAAAGCGAGAATGTAGGTGTGTTTGAAAGTAATAAATGTCGATTAATGAATTATGGTGAATCGGTAATGAGAAATAGATAATATGTCTGCGTGTGAAGCTATGTTTAAGAATGTGATGACAACTGGAAACTAGTGTCCGAGTATATTAAATACTTAGGATACATATAATTGTCTTTAAGGATTGAGAGGAGAACGGATGAAATGCAGAGGTAAGTAAGTTAACGGTAAATCGTTTGTGTAATAGGTAAGGTCTAGGTGGTTGGTGCAATTAATCCTTGATGAATGCAAGTAAAGGGACTTAGTCTTGTGTGCGCTAGGGTTTTGTACTATGAGGGTATTAGTTTTAGTATTACTGATGTTACAATTGACACTATCTTCAAGTCTACTACTATATGCGTTTGTGCTCTTGAGCTACAGTATAACTGAGGGTTATCAGGAGACTCTATATTTACGTGGCGCCGTTTTTCTATTAGAAGATGTGCGTAGTTGCCGATGCCGGTCTTATGAGTCGACGAGATGTTCTTTCTCTTGGGGGACGTATATGAGGTTGGAAGTATTGGGATGTGAGACTTAAATTAGTAGGCAGATGAACCTCATTTCTCTCAGTAGCGAGAGTGTGTGCCTGCTGTGTGCAACATAAGATAAGCTCTGAGATTTACATTGTAGAGATGGATACACACGCTAGAGTTGTTTAGGATCTGAGATCGATCATATGGTAACACCTTTCACGATTAATTGAGCAACAATCAAAGTGTTTAGTCTCATCAACAAGACAGCCTCGACCTCTCTGTGAGTAGATGCTTTTCTCGACCATCGTCTTCGCTTCCCACATAAAGCTTGCACCTCCTAACTGCGCGCTCTCTTCACCGCTGCTTCCTAGTTCTCATCCCATGGTGTTCCGCATTTGCTTAAGAAACTTCGAAAATCTTAACATTTTTTTCATCACAGTTTATCATTCATCTTGCTCACGCGAGCGCTTCGCACTCTACACGTGATCTGATACCTCCCTATACGCTCCCTCACCGCCCATCACCGCTCGTCTCTCGTTATGTGTTTTAGAGCCTTCAAAATCTTGGATGACAAACTCTTCCGCCACTGCATCGACTATGACACAAAAGAATAGATTTGTTTTTTGAAATATTCCTTCGGCGGAGAGTTCGGGTAACCGTCTGTTTAGTTATAGCGAGGAGAACATGAAATTTTCTTTCGTCTCTCCCTTGTGCTTTGAGTAATTCTGTGCAATATCCACTTCTTGCAGCTCGATTTTCTCTGGCTGTTACAGTGCGGGCGAATCCCTATCTGGGTATTGTTTCAGGAGCAATCCAGATATCTTGTGGGCTGTGTACTGCAACATAAATGCATTAATTTTTAATTTTTCATACTTATTTATGGTATTTTTTGATAAGTATAATATACATACAACAAAACCTACAATTGTATGTCGTTATCCTCGTTGTTCTAAGTGACGTGACATTCATAATCAACCCACAGTCTGTGGTATGTTGAGTGTTCACACAGGTTGGATAAGGCATCACACATATTTGCTGGACTCACAAGCTTATTACAGATTCGATTCTACACTCCTTGGTTTCCTGAGAGAGGTTTTAGGGACATGTCACATGTGATTTCAAAATGCCCTATCTTCGCTCGAGCAAGAGAAACATATGTATAGTCTCATGTAAGAGACAAAAATTCTGAGCCTGAACTGAAAGCGGCATATATTATAATATATCTACTGACTACGACCCTCAGCCTCTCCGTACCCTCAGCCTCCGCCCTCCGCCCTTCCATCATCACAACTACACTTGGAAGTTGACTGTCTACTTACGTAGTGTGGGACCGGTGCCGTCGCCTGACTAAGCCGCATGTACTAGATACATAGATAGCTCCTTTCTTCTAATGTTTTTCCTGGAACCTTTGTCATTTCCATTTTCCTTTTTAGACATTTGATAAGGAAACGTGCACATCTCAATCTTCTTCTGCTGCTACTGCTTAGACCTTCATATAACTTTTATTTCAAATATTTTTGTCTTGAAAGATTAATTTCTTTATAGCATACCCTACTATAGACATGTCAGATAGGATGAACCCCTATATATCCGAGATTTGTAATCCTAATCATATAACCTCATATGCTGTACAAATTCGTGTATACGTGTCTCAACTTCTCTTATGACTCCTGCCAGTTTGGCAGAGTGATAGCTCGTCATGTGTACTTTGGGTATTTGTCGCTCGATACACATATCAATCGAGGCCCGCACGTAGTGATGAGATTCAAGAGCATGAGTAGTACATATATACATCATAATTACTAAACAGTCCTTACTTAGTACACTGCAGAAATATTGAGGATATAATAAAATTGAGAATTCTCAATATTTTCGATAAAGTATTAGAGGGTGTATTAGAAGAGAGATATATTATACATTAGAGGATTATATATGAAGTATCATCCTAAATGACAAACATAGTTAGGGTCTGCCTATCAGAACTCAAAACAGCTAGGTTCGGTTATGAAATAAGAGATAAGGTTTAGTGAAGTAGACGAGATTTTTCCGTCAATTGCCAAAAATAAAAGAAAAGACTGCAAAGGTTCCAGATAACTAGTGAAGAAAGAGGCTTCTTGTACATCAGTACATTAACCGGCCAAAGTCAGTATCATGCGACGGCACCTTTGTGAGGTCCCTACTGCGTGACGTGCTACATTCTCTCAGTGTATGGATGTTTGATGGTGGTCGGGAGAGTGACGAGGGCGGACTGGTACGCGTGAGTGGCGCGAGGCTGTGTATCGGAACGCTGGGCGGAGGGGTCTTTTAGGAGGGCTGGATATGGTATGCTTAAGTGCTGCAGCGACAGAGACGTTCGGAGATTTGCGTACGACGCAGGCGAGACTGGGGAGGTGGACAGCTGTTTTATTGTGTATGGGCAAGGTTTAAGGCGGGTGATCTCAATTATTCTAGTGGTGAAGCGAAGCATTTATATGGCTTCCTCAGTATCGTTTAGATCCTGTTGATAGATTGTTTGATTTGGATTTTCTACTGCTTGGACGTCGTGAACACAGATCATTGGTCGCTAGAATTGTATGTCTCTGTTTTATTACTAACACGTTTCATACGTTTATACACTCCTCTCTCTTTTGTCTATCGCGAGGACGTCTATCTCATTCTAACAATATCTCCTTATAGAGCTCTACCATTCCTCTTTTTATCAATTCTTTCTACACCTAAAATAACAAAAAAGACAATGTTGTATCCATTTTGAGTGTGTAATTAATGGTGTCCGATATATACTAGTTATCTATCTTATTGACATAAAGACCAAACATTTATACTATCTATGTACATTAACACGGTAAATACAACATACCCATATGCAAAAACCCTAGCGCACACCAAGTAGCATCACGTGCTGTTACATTCTATTGGTACAAGGATTTATTGTCAGGGGAGGAGCTTCATTGTTAAGCCCTTCCTACCATTCACTAAGGGCTTTCCTACTACCCTCTGCATCGATCGTCGCGTGCCCTTTACTTCAATATGGGGGCCACATTCATCAGGTGTGAGTGGCGGTTCCTAAGTATTTAAACTACGGGATCACGCTCGTGGTTCCAGTTGTGGTCAGCGCTTGATCTTACATAGTCTTCACACCTGCAGGACTATCTTCTGTCTGCCTCTACTCTACCCCATCACCCCTTTTATACCTCCTCTTCATCCGGAGCATTGTTATGTGTCACCATTTGATCTTCCTCTCTTCATCTTCGTGTCTTTACCTTCCCACTCATATTTTTCGAGATCGCATGGTCTTTTACATTACTCTATATCCATTCTCAAACTCTCTTAGATTTGCCGACGAGTGCCCAGATATGCTTCAGAGTCATCTGTCATAAACATATACAGAGCCACGCCTCATTTTTACTTTTGATTCATTCGCTAGTCTCATCTCATTCTACGACACCTTCCCCTGGCATCACCTCACACAAATCTGACAGCTTATGGAGTCTCTTTACACAACACTAATCTCATCCGTTCGGTTAATAAATGAATAACGAACGGATGAATCGACTATCCTATAGTCCTGCCTATAATACGCCGATTATTACTTTTCTAGGAGGAGTGTATTACACCTTTCTATATTCACTTATATTATCTATAACTACAGCGTCACTTCAGGTAGCTCGTCAGTATCAGACTCACGACCCATCACTCTTTGATACTATGGCTGGCTCCAATGGGTCTAATGCACCATTATAATATCAAGTATGGGTGATTGAGAGTGAGATACTCGTTCTATCATACAATAATAGATTGTGAGATTACCTGACATCGAGCTCTCTCTTGTATAATTAATTTTTCTACTTCATTATATTATTCTCTCTGTACAGATGTCGAGGGAACTATCCTGTATGTTGAACATATCCTTATAATAACAATTTTATTCTCGCGCTTGACTCTCGATGCTATTTTGTCACTCTATATATTATCCTTGATTTATCAATGTAAAAGTATTTAATTTCCACTACATGTTTACTTGCATACTCGTCCTAAATCACGTATTACTCCCTACCAATTAGTCTCCACTTTAAGCACTGCTCACCAACTGTAAATCTAGTGCCGCCTCAGTCATTCACGGCCACCTTTCTCACTATTCGTCCAATTTCCTATACGGCTCACCACACATATCCCAGGGCCTCTACTTCGCTCGCCTATATTGCTCGCAAGACTATTCCAATATCCTCAGATTCTACCTATCACGACTCGTCATAGCTCAGAGTTTCACATTTCCATATCACTATCTTACTATATCCTCCTTATATCTATAATGGGTACTATATAATGTATTGCTTCACTCTTAATTCCTCCATCCTCGAATACTCTACTTTCCCTTCCTCCATTAATATACTCGCTTTTGTTTACATATCCTATACGCTTAATTCCTATATACATACAATAATTCCTCTAATTCTACTTTATATATTATTTCATCTTACTATCTATATCTAATATATATCTTATATATCTATACTATTTATACTTATATATATATTATATCTATATTTTATACCTATTGTCCTATCACAGTACTCTTACCCTTTATTTTTGTTAGTACTACCTATTTTATCCATTATGACATTTTTCTTTATCCGACACTACTGAATCCATCTATAAATACTGCCACGCTAACGTTGACAGTAGTGTTAAAGGATACCCGTACCCAACCACCGACCATATTCTACTACCGACCGCACTATTGTTGCCCATTTTAGCTAATATTTATAACATATATTGTAATTAAAGTTAATTATGATATTTTTATTTATATTTATATGTATCAGTAATATATACTAATCGTATATAAAACAAGGCATAATATACAATATATGTTATAATCTCTTATTTCTACTCATATATATATAATATTTATATTAAATTTGTTTAGAAAATATATATATTACTATCATTAATATATAAGTTTTTCTAAAAATTTATATGTAATTTTTATTTATTATAGCTAGATAAAATATTATTGCCTAAATATTCACAATCATAACTTTTAGAGATAATTTTTTTTTATATTTTATGTCGAATTAGAGATAATTCGGATCTGTTCATCGAGTTTTTTTCTTAGTTCTTTGGTGAAGTTTTGTTAAACGATCCAAAATGTAATTTACCCTAATTAAAAATGAATCAATTAATATTAACTTATATTAATATTTATATTTGGTGAAGTTCAATAAAATTTTATTAAGTATCTTTTTTTCTACTATTTATTTTATTTTATTAAATATTTTACGTTTTTTAAATAATATATATTTTTTTAATTAATTTAGCATTTATGTAATATTTATTTATTTAACATTATTGTATTTATACAAATATTATATTATGTATACCGTTAATCATCTTCATATTAAATTTTCTATCTCTCTGATTAATCACACATACGACATCACACACACGCGGCTAAACGTGGATAGCTGTACACGGCGATGCTCTACGAGCGCAGAGAGGATTTTGAGAGGATGCGCATCAGATGAATGCTTTAGCCATGCATGCACGCCGGCTTGCCGTGCATCTTAATGCTATGGTATGTTTTCTCTTTTTTATATTAATAAATCATAATAAATTAATGAAAAAATAATTTATACTACTGTTCTGTAATTAAATTTATTGAAAAAAAGAGATAATATCTGTTTCTCTTGTTGGTTTAGTTATATTTATATTTATATTATATATATATATAAATAATAATATATATATTTAAGTTATATATTATAATATATATTAATATAATATTAATATTAATTATATATATTAATATATATATTATATATATATATATCTATTATATTATTAATAATATATATATTATATTAATATATATATATATTATATATTATTATATATATTATTTATGTATAATAATTAATATTATATAATATTATACAATCTTATCTTATAGTATTATATTTATATTATATATAATAATATATATATAATATATCTATATATATATTATTGTAATTATATATATATTATATATATAATATATTATATATATTAATTATATATTAGATATATCATATATATTATATATATATAATATAACATATATATATATATTATTATTAATTTATATATAATAATATCTATATATCTATATATATTATATCTTAATATATATTATAATATTTCTATAAATATATTATATTTAAATATAATATATATATATTATATATATATAATATTAATATAATATATATATTATTATATATTTTATATAGTTAATATATAATATATATTAATTATTATATATTTAGTAATATTTAATATATATATATATATATATATAATATAAATATTTAATATTATAATTATTATATATATATATATATATATATATATATAATTATTAATATAATATAATATATATATTATATATATAAATATAAATTATTATTATAATTATATAAATTATATTATATATAATTTAATTATATATATATATATAATATATATATATATTATATTAGATTTAATTAATATATATATTTTATATTTTAATATATTATATTTTATCTTATTATTATATATTTAATATATAATTTTATATTAATATATAATATATAAGTATATTATTATATATTATCTTATTTAATATATATATTAATATTTGTATATATATATTTATATTATATCTATATATTATATTATATATTAATTATTGTATAATATATATATATTATATATATATATATAATATATATATATATATATATAATCTTATTATATATTATTTCTATATAATATATATATATTAATAATATAATAATATATATTATATATATTAATATATTATATATATATATAATATTATATATATTAATATTAATAATAGATGTATAAATCAGTAGTTTTATTGTTTCTATAATAAAATTCATTGTGACATCTAAAACTGACATGAAACGTGATTTTAATTAAATTAGACAATAAATGATTGAGCAGTTGCGTCCTTAGTTCACCGTTACTGACTCTTGGCTATCCATCACTTTGGAAAATTTCACAAAACTTGAGGTTAGTTACCTAATATGAAAAGATAAGAAGCTACACTCCCTTGTTGAATCGCTTCTTCTCTCTGCAGGTATGTAGTCCGAAATCGTTGAGGATTTTGGTTGCCGATATTAAAAAGTGATAGAGATATATAACGGCAACGGTAATACCGATTATTTCCCTACACAGTATAATATAAGGTAGGTAATAATAATGCATTCATTTTTTATCGTAAAATATTTGCGGAGGCTCTTAACTGATAAATTTACAATAAATTTCAAATACGGTGTGATTTTTCGTAAAAAAAAGCTACGCTTTCATTTGCACACGTCAAAATGTAAGAAACGTTGTGATTGGTTCTTATCAAATTTTTTAATTTCTTTTTAAGTTGGCATCGCACTCTTTATGACAATTTATAGACAATTCCTAATGATAATTAAACAAAATTTTACAGTATAACTATTTTTAGTAATTTCTTTTCCTTCATTTATTTTTATTTTTTTTTTATTTTTTTTTTTTTTTTACAATTGACATCATGTATTTTTGTCGATAAATAAAATAAACCACATTCTATATGTACTAACCTAATATTATTTGTTATTTAATTGTCAATCTCTTTTTCAGTGACAGTAAACACACACTCACTACAACACCACACTAATCAATATATAAACCACACACCATACACATAGTATATATAACACCACACTACACACAACATCAATCACTACACACTACAACATCACCCATAACACAACCCTACATCAATAAGCTTAGTTATGAAAATTATAGTAAAATAAATTGTAGTAAATAATAGGTAAAAATATAGCAATACTAACTTTTAAGCAGTGAGAAAATATTATATAATTGTTGAAATAAGATTCAATATATAATTTTATTAAGAAAGTAGCCAAACTCACTTTACAAATAGTTTATCTAAACATAGTAATTAGAAAATTTGATAAAATGAAGAATCATATTTATAAGTATTCAGGGTGTATTTCAAGTATAAGGTAGGAGTGTAAGAGTTAATCATCAGGGTTGATGCAGATTACAATAAAAATAAAGTTTTATTATTTATTTTTTATATTCTTTCTTTAATAGTAATTTGTATTTCAATATAGTTTTTTGAGTTTTCACTTTATAAAAATTTATGTGGACATTACATAACAGACACACAGGAGGTACTAGCTAATGCGTATCCAGTGCATGCACTACTGACATCGTGTAGTAGTCCTAGAACATTTATATATATATATATTGCAAAATTATTACGAATAAACTTGAGGGTTAGTTACCTATTATGAAAAGACAAGAAGCAAACTCCCTTTAGTTGAATCGCTTTTTCTTTTCTCAACATCTGTTAAATATGACACTGCATTATTCACATAAAAGTATGAGATTTGAAATGTAACACACCTTAATTATGGTATATTAACATCATGTAAGTTTAAAGATAAATTATGGTATATTTATTCGTGATAAATGCGTACGCAGAAATGTAAGAAACTTGTGAATAGGTTTACATAATACAAAATTTTAATAAATTTACTAATTAAAGTGGCCATTCAGTGAGTATTCTTTTATACTATTTTTTTAGAATACAGAATTTAAAATAATTATTTATAAAAAAATATTAGGCATATTATCCTTCAATTTTTTTTATTTTTTTATACCATTCGATATAATATTACAAAATATTTTCCTGATAGATAAATATAACTTTTTCTACATACGAAGACATATTAATATATATTGTTTTGAGTTGATGGCAGCAATACTATTTCTCCGATGATAAAAGGTACAGTGATATACACATACACACACTACCTCACGCACACATACAACACATCAACACCAATATATACACACTCAACACACCACACACTAACACCATCGATATATATATAGTATAGATATATTATAGTTATATAATTATATACATCAACAACATACTCACAATCAACATATCAACACAACCCTAACATCACACTCACGAATGGTCCGTAAATGTTATTGATCAATTGGGTAATTTGAAGACTTATAATATTGTTAATTATTTTATTTACCTTGTATTTATTTGTTGCAGAAGAAAGCAGAAAAAAAATGGTTAGCTGTGAAGATTTGACGTAACAGTTTACTGAGTTGAGAATGAACCGTTTGTGTGGAAAATATCTTTACATAATGGAATAAATTGGTGATTTATGTTGTTAATCATGCTACAGCTTTTTGATTATTCAGCAAGTAGCTTATCTTTATTAGAAGAATGTCATTTCTGAGCTACTCAGTACACTCACACACAAAAAGATGGCAAAGAAAAAATTAATATACTCTAGATAGTAGATTATATTTTTCAAAAAACAATTATTCTCTGGATTATTAATTGAATAAGATATATTATATGATCTCCAGAAAGTGTCGCACTCAAGTCTAAAGTTTAGGTTGTGAATCGCAAGTATACATATGAAGCTCAGAGGTAGGTAAGACGGATTTATTCCGAGGATTGTGAGGCTTTGTAATTTTTAAACCTGTACCAATTTAAAAAGTTCAGTTTCTTCACATTTTGTATGTCTCCTTCTCATTTGAAAATTTTGAAATTTTTTTATAATATATTTTTTTATTAAATTTTGGTGGAGGCTCTAGTCACCCTATATCATGTATCTCTGCAACGACATATAGGAAAGCTAATGCTAAAATGACCAGAGCCAGATAAGTAGTATGTATAGGTAAAGAAATGCTATATATAAAGATTATCACCATTTCATATATATGTTAAAAAAACGCAGTAATAATCTTGAAATTTATATATAAGGAGATGGCAATATAGGAGTGCATCTATATTAGCTCAGAAGTGATTAAATTTTGTTCTTTTAGGTAAAAAGTATTTTTTAACTAAAGTGAATATAATGGAGTTTCGAAGTAATAGACTTTTTGTGGAGGATAATTTTTGGAAATGTGGGTAGCTTCAAACAGTCAAACAGCTATGAAATATTCTATGAGCATAATGCACCATGATTTTTTCCAAGAAACTCACACTGAAGATTTGGAAGCAAATTTTTCTGTTCATTACTTAATAATCTCAAATGAGGAAGTGAATCATTAAAACAAACAGCTCATGAAATTAAATGTATAATAAGGCATAAATCTCAAGCTTTGCTGATTGTCAACATCAAAAGATGAGGCTTACACTGAAATATAGGAATATACAATATAAAGTTCTATAAGTTACTTACCTTTCACAGTTTGGATGTAATACTCAATTTAAAATATTAATAAATTATACTAAGCCCAGTGCCTTTGCTTTCAATTGAATTACACCTATCGTAATGCTCAGAGAAATTTTTCTAAACTATGGATTATATATCTTTTAAAAATAAAGAATAGTAATAGATACTATCTTAAATTGAAAAAATTTAGTAGTAAATTATAAAGGTAATAGCTTGTATTAATAATTTTAAATAGTAAAGAAAACTTTAGAGTCGAATATATAGATTTTTAGCTTTAGATATTGATAATTAATAAGGTATGAATGTTCGTTATAGCAATGAATTTTACGTCAAAAATATATTTAAGTATATATGAAATGTTATCCAAGTACTTTATGAAATGCTAAACATATACTAATTCACAAGTACTTAGTTGATATATTAAGATTCATATACCGAATCCCTATTTATTATTATCTCTATTAATTATTTTTTATATTACTATATACTTTATTCCTCTCTACACTTTCTTTCTTGAGGATGATTATTGTTTAGATGTATTTATATATATGATTGAATAATATATACTATAAATTCTTTGAGTTTTCTTGATAAAGTGTAATTTTCGTTCCAGACTGAAGCATATATTCTTTGCTTATAATCTAGATTAGTTTGTTAGTTGTTTATTAATAGGTCAAATTTCTAGGAATCGTAAAGGTAAACTATTAAGGTATTAATATAACAATAAATAAAAATGGAAAAGAAGAATTTGTTGGTGATAAATATTAATACCACTAAAAAAAAAACCATAAAAATTTAAAAAATAAATAATAATATTAATTAATAAAAATATATCCAAAGTATTTTTTATGTCATGAATTAAGTTTGTAACTTCTTTAGCAAGACCTTATAAATGTAGAGTATTAAAACTAATGCGTAACTATTACTAACTTACAAAATATATTTCTGAAAGAATTTGTTTACCTGATCTTTTAACAATTTTATATTTTTCTTTTCTCCGCATCATCTTGAAAATGTATGGGAACGATTACTTAATTTTAGGCTTACATTCTGAAAAAGGTTCTCAAGGGGGGAGCTAATCTCCTAAGAACTTGTACAGGAATTTTTTTTCTGGTAAGTATATATATATATATATATATATATATATATATATATATATATATATATATATATTATTATCTATAGGTATAGTATTATATATATATATAATATTAGATATATAGTATATATATAGTATATTAGTACTATTATAGTATATACGTTTAGTATATATATTTATATATATAGTCCATATATTTTATTTATATAGGTATATTAGGTTCAGGCGTGTTCTAAAGCTGACAGTCAGTGATAACTTTTGAACGGTTAGCACCTACGTAACATTGCAGGATTGGAATCAGCGGAAAAATTCTAAGGAGGGTTTTAAATTCTTAATTTTTATTTTATTTTTTTATTTTTTTTATTCTTCGGAAATATAACAACGAGCCATAACTTTTCCTAAGCAATTCACGAATATTTTTATCATTTAAATTAAGTAGCCAGGCAATGCTCAGTCTACGGACTGAAAAGCGAATAAATGTGAAGCAACATATCTTTTATTATATACAGTATTTTTATATATATTTTAGATTGTTATTTCATTATTATTTGAATTTTTTTAATATTTCAAATATTTTTAAAACATATTCCAAAAGAAAATTTAATTAAAGTGGTAAGAAAGAGATTAAAAATTAATTTAGAAGAATTTAATTTGGAAAACGTATGTTAAGAGTTTTTTTTTTTCTTGTAATTAAAGTAATAGCATATTGTAAAGTTAATAATTGTTTTTTTTTTTTTTTTTACTAAAGGAATACCATTTGGGTAAACCGCAAAGATGGCATGAGTCGGGTCTCTCGGCTCCCGGTGGACGACGGTGGGGACCTTCGTCCCCCCCTCTGTCCCCGTAGGCTCGAGCCCCCTAATTGGATATAAAAAGAAATTTCTAAAATTTTCCGATAACAAAAAAAAAAAACCGAAAATAAAAAAAAAAAAAAAAAAAAAAAAAAAAAAAAAAATTAAAAACCTCCTCCTTGAGAATTTGTCCTTAGTGGTTGCGAGTTCCGGAATATGTAATGTTGTTTTAGCTTTAGGGGCTGCCGTTCTCGAGTTACAGTGATGTCAGCTTTAGACACTCGTAACCCATATAATAATAATATATATATAATTTATAGTATTAGTATATATATTAATATATAGATTATAAGTATATATATATAATATATAGGTAGTATATATATATATTATAGTATATAGTTATTATATTATATATAATATAAGATGTATATAGATATATATATATTTATATATATATATATATATATAAGTTATAATATGTAGCACTCCATTATAACTTTTGTAAAAATTTTAATCTTACTTTTCCGTACTTATGTTAAGCTTTGAGCGAGAAAATTTCGGTTAGATATCCGAACCATGAAAACGTAATATGTAGTAAACCGTCGTTCCTGTTGAGATACGTGGTACTTCAGTCAGATTAAATTACACCAGAAGAATAAGGAAGAAGTGAATGAGATTCTCACTCAAGTACTCGTTCTCAGAACTCCTCCAACTTAAAAACGCAGCTTTCGGAAAGTAGAGGTAAATTTTCAGGGCAAGGGCTGCAGACTCCAATTCGAATCACAAATCTCCGCACAAAGGTGGTAAACTAGCTGGAATATCCATGACTACATTTCGCCTACCGCAGAGAGAGTATCTCAACACAGAAAGGGACTTTTGTTAACTCATTACTTTCATTGAATATATTCATCTTTTGACACATGGATCTTTAAATTTACCATCCCCTATATAAGGGGTCTTGCTCGACAAAGAAACCACCATCTTTAGCAAGCTCATACCCCTATATATATATGTATATATATATATATAATCATGAGTATGTTTTTAGTACGTAATATTATATAATATATATTATATGGTAATATTATATATATATATATATATATATATATATATAATATATTATATATATATATATATATATTATATATATATAAGTAATATTTTATTTATTTACTTTACGCATCTCCCAATTAGGGCCGAATACGCCCTGTTAGCTTGGACCAGCCATCTTGCTTCTTTCTGGCCCAGAACACTCTTAGCTCAGAGTAGCTTAGAAAACTATTTCTCGGCACAAGATTTCCGATGCAGTCTTTGAGTACATACACCCAGGTAGGGTTTTACCTTTCAGTGAAACTAGCATCTTTTTTCATTTGGACTCAAAATTTGTTCTATCAGAGCCCTCCAGAAGATATGTTGATTCTAGCGTAAGGATTCCAATGCCTGGTCCAGGAGTTTTAACAAGCAAAAAAAGTAAAGGACGGGTTCTAGCCCTGTCAGTCCTTAAAACCTATGCAAGAAAACAGTCTTCTTTTGAATCTGACTGCCTAGAAAATTACAATCTTGTTTATAATGAGACATTTCTAAACTCCACTAGATGCTGCAGATACTAGATCATCATTGTAAAAAGTTGAAATTATTCTTAGTTATTAAAATTAGAAAAAGAACTAAATTCAAGATATTTTTTGTTCTGCCTCCAACGAACTTACTTTTGTTAAACTATCAATTTCAGTATATTTTGAACCAGTGTATATATATAGATATATATCATCCATAACTCTAACAACTCCTAGGAAGAGCTTTCGCCCTGTCAGCTGGTCCAGCACCTTCTTCTTCTGGCCCGGAACTCTTAACCCTAGAGCACACTCAGAACTCTAGAAGACCATTTCTCGACGCAATGGTTACCGACGCCAGGCCTCGAGTTAAACACTCTCAAGGTAGGATTTTCTTTCAGTAGAACTAGCATCTCTTCCATTAGGCCTCAAAACTCCTCCTCCAGAGCTCTCCAGAGGATCATGCTACTACGCCATAGATTCCGAAGCTGTCCAGGAGTAATATAAGGCAAAAGCCGAAAGACAGGGTTGCTAGCCCAGTCGTCCTCATGACCATGCGAAGAAAATCTTCGTAATCCCTGTACTGCGCATTATATCCATACCAATTCTAAAATCAATTAAAAATCATCTAAAAATAGCTCCAATAATTTGTAAATTCCAAATCATAACTAAACAGTTATTCCATAAATAATTTAAAATGAAATTATTTTTCTAATTTTTCTTGCTTCTCACACTATTTTAGTACTGTATAAATAAATAATTCTCTTAATTAAAAATTAAATGAGAAAACCTGGATAGAAAATTTTGTTGCTCCTCTTAAGTTTTCAAATATTAATTTTGACTACTTTAAATAAATTCTGATTTAATTTCGAAATGTTCCAATTCATAAATATTTTAAATACTTAAAAATATTATCCCAAGTAAACATGCAAAATATCATTAAA
>JABUQX010125497.1:0-13180 GCA_015478945.1 Trachelipus rathkii
AACACGGAAGAGAGAGATCACGAATTTTAAAACTTTTTTTTCTATAATAGCTACAAATAGAAATTAACTGTATCACAAAATGTATAAACCCCAGCAGTTCAAATCAGGTGTTTATTTCAAGATACCTCTTGATTTAAAGGTTTTTTAACTAATTGTAAAATGGGAACATTAAGAAATGTCATTAAAATATTAAGAATATTTGTTATTCGGCAGGTAGCAGGCAGGCATTCAGGCAGGCAGGGCAGGCAGGGAAGGCAGGCAGGCAAACGGCAGGCGGCAGACCAGGCAACAGTCAGCAGCAGGCAAGCATGCAGGCAAGAGACAGGCAGGCAGGCAGGCAGGCAGGCAGGCAGGCAGGCAGGCAGGCAGGGCAGGCAGGCAGGCAGGTAGGAGAAGAGAAGGCAGGCAGGCGGAGAGGCAGGCAGGCAGGCATGGCAGGCCAGGCAGGCAGCCAGGCAGGCAGGCAGGAAGGAAGGTAGGAATGGACAGGCAGTCAGGCAGGCAGGCAGGCAGGCAGGCAGGCAGGCAGGCAGGCAGGCAGGCAGGCAGGCAGGCAGGCAGGCAGGAAGGCAGGCAGGCAGGCAGGCAGGCAGGCAGGCAGGGGGGCAGGCAGGCAGGCAGGCAGGCAGGCAGGCAGGCAGGCAGGTCAGGCAGGCAGGCAGGCGGCAGGCAGGCAGGCAGGCAGGGAGGCAGACAGGCAGGGGAGCAGGCAGGAAGGCAAGGCAGGCAGGCAGGCGGCAGGCAGGCAGGCAAAGGAAGAGAGGCAGGCAGGGGAGGAGAGAGTAGGTCAGGGAGGCCAGTAGTTCATGAAAAATAATCACATTTGATGTTATATTTTTCCTAATTTAAGTTCAAAACAAAATGTTTATTTCAACGATTTACTTCTTTTTTCCCCATTTACCTTTCTATAATAGCTATCAAATAGAAATTACCTGTATCACAAAACATTTAAATCCAGAGTTCAAATCAGGTGTTTATTTCAAGATACCTCTTGATTTAAAGGTTTTTTGACTATTCGTAAAATGGGACATTAAAAATGTCCTAAAAATATATAAGAATATTTGTTATTCGCAGGTAGGCAGGCAGGCATTCAGGCAGGCAGGCAGGCAGGCAGGCAGGCAGGCAGGCAGGCAGGCAGGCAGTCAGGCAGTCAGGCAGGCAGGCATGCAGGCAGGCAGGCAGGCAGGCAGGCAGGCAGGCAGGCAGGCAGGCAGGCAGGCAGGCAGGCAGGCAGGTAGGCAGGGAGGCAGGCAGGCAGGCAGGCAGGAGGCAGGCAGGCAGGAAGGTAGGCAGGCAGGCAGGCAGGCAGGCAGGCAGGCAGGCAGGCAGGCAGGCAGACAGGGAAGAAAGGCAGGCAGGCAGACAGGCAAGGCAGGCAGGCAGGCAGGCAGGCAGGCAGGCAGGCAGGCAGGCGGCCAGGCCAGGCAAGCAGGAAGGCAGGTGGCAGGGAGGCAGACAGTCGCAGGCAGGAGGCAGGCAGGCGGCAGTCGGCAGGCTGGCAGGCAGGCAGGCAGGCAGGCAGGCAGGCAGGCAGGCAGATAAGAGAAGGCAGGCAGGCAGGCAGGCAGGCAGGCAGGCAGGCAGGCAGGCAGGCAGGCAGGCAGGCAGGCAAGGCAGGCAGGCGGCAGGCAAGCAGCTAGTTATTGAAATAAAGACATAATCGTGTATATTTACAATTATACAGTTCATACAAGTATTTATTTTAGAATTTGCTTCTGTTTTCCGCATTTACCTTTCTATAATAGCTATCAAATAGAAATTCACTGTATAACATAACGCATAAACCCCAGAGTTTAAATCAGGTGTTTATTTCAAGATACCTCTTGAATTAAAGGTTTTTTGACTATAGGTTTTTTATTTTAAAATGGGACATGAAAAATGTCCAAAAATATATAGGAATATTTGTTATTCGCAGGCAGGCAGGCAGGCAGGCAGGCAGGCATGCAGGCATGCGAGGAAGGAGGCAGGAAGGCAGGCAGGCAGGCTGGCAGGCAGGCAGGAAGGCAGGCAGCAGGCAGGCAGGCGGCTAGTCTGGCAGGCAGGCCAGGCAGGCAGGCAGGCAGGCAGGCAGGCAGGCAGGAAGCAGGCAGGCAGGCAGGCAGGCAGGCAGGCAGGCAGGCAGGCAGCAGGCAGGCAGGCAGGCAGGCAGGCAGGCAGGCAGGCAGGCATGCAGGCAGGCAGGCAGGCAGGCAGGCAGGCAGGCAGGCAGGCAGGCAGGCAGGCAGGCAGGCAGGCAGGCAGGCAGGCAGACAGGCAGGCAGGTAGGCAGGCAGGCAGGCAGGCAGGCAGGCAGGCAGGCAGGCAAGGCAGGCAGGCAGGCAGGCAGGCAGGCAGGCAGGCAGGCAGACATGCAAGCAGGCCAGGCAGGCAGACAGGCAACAGGCAGGCAGGCCAAGGCAGGCGTCAGACAAGCAGTCAAGATAACAGGAGGCAGGCAGGCAGGAAGGCAGGCAGGAAGGCAGGCAGGCAGGCAGGCAGGCAGGCAGGCAGGCAGGCAGGCAGGCAGGCAGGCAGGCAGGCAGGCAGGCAGGCAGGCAGGCAGACAGGCAGTCAGGCAGGCAATCAGGCAGGCAGGCAGGAAGGCAGGCAGGAAGGCAGGCAGGCCAGGCAGGCAGGCAGGCAGGCAGGCAGGCAGGCAGGCAGGCAGGCAGGCAGGCAGGCAGGCAAGCAGGCAGGCAGACATGCAAGCAGGCAGGCAGGCAGGCAGGCATGCAGGCAGGCAGGCAGGCAGGGCAGGCAGACAGGCTGGCAGGAGGCAGGCAGGCAGGCAGGCAGGCAGGCAGGCAGGCAGGCAGGTAGGCAGGCAGGCAGGCAGGCAGGCAGACCGGAGGCTTGAAGCAGGCAGGCAGGCAGAACATGCAAGCAGGCAGGCAGGCAGGCAGGGCAGGCAAGCAAGGCAGGCAGGCAGGCAGCAGGCAGGCAGGCAAGCAGGCAAGCAGGCAGGCATCAGGCAGGCATTCAGGCGGTAGGCAGGCAGGCAGGCCAGGCAGGCGGCTGGCGGCAGGTCGGCTGGCAAGGGCAGGCAGCTAGTTCAATTGAAATAACACATATCGATGTTATATTTGCCTATTTAAGTTCATACAAAGTGTTTTATTTACGATTTACTTCTTTTTATTACCATTTACCTTTCTATAATAGCTTTCAAATAGAAATTCACTGTATCACAAAAACGTATGAAACCCAGAGTTCAAATCTGGTGTTTATTTCAAGATACCCTCTTGATTTAAAGGTTTTTTGACTATTCGTAAAATGGAACATTAAAATGTCCAAAAATAATATCAAGAATATTTCTTATTCGCAGGCAGGCAGGCAGGCCAGCAGGCATGGCAGGCAGGCAGGCAGGCAGGCAGGCAGGCAGGCAGGCAGGCCAGGCAGTTCATTGAAATAACCACATATCGATGTTTTTTTTACTATTTAAAGTTCATACAAAGGTTTTATTTCACGATTTTACTTTCTTTTTTTCCATTTACCTTTCTATAATAGCTATCAAAATAGATATTCACTGTATCATATAAATGAACCCCAGAGTTTAAATCAGGTGTTTATTTAAGATACCTCTTGATTTAAAAGGGTTTTTTGACTATTTGTAAAATGGGACATTAAAAATGTCATAAAAGATTATAAGAATATTTGTTATTCGCAGTCAGGCAGGGCAGGCAGGCAGGCAGGAGGCAGGCAGACAGCTGGAAGGCAGGCAGTAAGACAGGCAGGCAGGCAGGCAGGCAGGCAGGCAGGCAGGCAGGCAGGCAGGCAGGCAGGCAGGCAGGCAAGGGCAGGCAGGCAGGCAGGCAGGCAAGGAAGGAAGAAAGGCAGGCAGGCAGGCAGCTAGGCAGGCAGGCAGGCAGGCAGGGCAGGCAAGGAGGCAATCCGGGAGTCAGGCAAATCAGGCAGGAAGGCAGGCAGGGCAGGACAGAAAGGCAGGCAGGCAGGCAGGCAGGCAGGCAGGCAGGCAGGCAGGCAGGCAGGCAGGCAGGCAGGCAGGCAGTCAGGCAGTAGTTCCATGAAATAATCACATATCGATGTTATATTTCCTATTTAAGTTCATAAAAAGTGTTTATTTCACGATTTAACTTCTTTTTTCCCCATTTCCCTTCTATAATAGATATCAAATAGAAATAAACTGTATCACAAAACATTTAAACCCAGAGTTCAGATGTTTATTTCAAGATACCTCTTGAATTAAAGGTTTTTTTTTGACTATTCGTAAAATGGGACATTAAAATGTCACAAAAATATATAAGAATATTGTTATTGCGCAGGTAGGCAGGCAGGCAAGTTCAGGTAGGGCAGGTACAGGCCAGGCAGGCGGCAGGCAGGCGGGCAGGAAGGCAGGCAGGCCAGGCAGGCAGGCAGGCAGCAGGCAGGCAGGCAGGCAGGCAGGCAGGCAGGCAGGCAGGCAGGCAGGTAGGCAGGCAGGCAAGGCAGGCAGGCAGGCAGGCAGGCAGGCAGGCAGGCAGGCAGAATATTTGTTATTCGCAGGCAGGCAGGCAGGAAAACAGGCAGGCAGGCAGGCAAGGCAGGCAGGCAGGTCAGGCAGGCAGGCAGGCAGGCAGGCAGGCAGGCAGCTAGTTCATTGAAAAAAACACATATCGATGTTATATTTACAATTTAAGTTCATACAAAGTATTTATTTCACAATTTTACTTCTTTTTTCCCATTTACCTTTCTATAATAGCTATCAAATAGAAATTCACTGTATAACATAACGTTTAAATCCAGAGTTCAAATCAGGTGTTTATTTCAAGATACTTCTTGATATAAAGGTTTTTTGACTATTCGTAAAATGGGACATTAAAAATGTCCCAAAAATATATAAGAATATTTGTTATTCGACAGGCAGGCAGGCAGGCAGGCAGGCAGGCAGGCAGGCAGGCAGGCAGGCAGGCAGGCAAGGCAGGAGGGAAGGCAGGAGGGCAGGAGGCAGGCAGGCAGGCAGGCAGGCAGGCAGGCAGGCAGGCAGGCAGGCAGGCAGGCAGGCAGGCAGGCAGGCAGGCAGGCAGGCAGGCAGGCAGGCAGGCAGGCAGTTTACTTCAAATCAAGAAATATCGAATGTTATATTTTCCTATTTAAGTTTATATATAAGTTTTTATTTCAACGATTTTACTTCTATTTTCCCATTTAAACCTTTCTATAATAGCTATCAAATAGAAATTCACTGTATCACATAACGTATGAACCCCAGAGTTCAAATCTGGTGTTTATTTCAAGATAAATCTTGATTTAAAGGTTTTTTTGACTATATATTCGTAAAATGGGACATTAAAAATGTCCCAAAATATATAAGAATAAGTGTGGCAGTCAGGCGGGCACGCAGGCGGCAGGCAGGCAGGCAGGCAGCTAGTTCATTGAAAAAAACACATATCTGATGTTATATTTAATATTTAAGTTCATACAAAGTGTTTATTTCAGGATTTTACTTCTTTTTTCCAATTTACCTTTCTATAAAGATATCAAATAGAAATTCACTGTACCACAAAACGTAAAACCCCAGAGTTCAAATCTGGTGTTTATTTGAAGATACACTTCTTGATTTAAAGGTTTTTGACTATTCGTAAAATGGAACATTAAAAATGTCCAATAAAAAATATATATGAATATTTGTTATTCGGCAGGTAGGCAGGCAGGCTGGCAGGCCAGGCAGGCAGGCAGGCAGGCAAGGCGGCAGGCAGGCAGGCAGGCAGGCAGGCAGGCAGGCAGGCGCAAAGGCAGGCAGGCAGGCCATTCGGCAGGCATTCAGGCAAGGCAGGCAGGCCAGGCAGTGCAGGCAAGGCAGGCAGGCAGGCAGGCAAAGGCAGGCAGGCAGGCAGGCAGTCAGGCAAGTAGTTCCATGAAATAATCACATATCGATATTAAATTTCCTATTTAAGGTTCATACAAAGTGTTTAATTCACGATTTTACTTCTTTTTCCCATTTAAACTTTCTATAATAGCTATCAAATAGAATTCACCCTGTATCACAAACGTTTAATCCAGATTCAAAATGCAGGTGTTTTTATTTCCAGATACCTTTTGATTTAAAAGGTTTTTTGACAATTCGTAAAATGTTCTACATTTAAAATGTCCCAAAAATAAATAAGAATATTTGTTATTCGCAGGTAGGCAGGCAGGCAGGCAAGGCAGTCAGGCAGGGCAGGCAGGCCAAGGCAGGCAGGGCCAGGCAGGCAAGGCCAGGCAAGCAAGGCAGGCAGGCAGTGCAGGCAGGCAGCGTCAGGCAGGAATGCAGGCAATGCCAGGCCTGCGGCAGGCGGCAGGCCATGCAGGTCAGGCGGCAGGAGGCAGGCAAGCAGGCGGCAGGCAGACATGCAAGCAGGCAAGCAGGCAGGCAGGCATGCAGGCAGGCAGGCAGGCAGGCAGGCAGACAGGCAGGCAGGTAGGCAGGCAGGCAGGCAGGCAGGCAGAGCAGGCAGGCAGGCAGGCAGGCAGGCAGGAGGGCAGGCAGGCAGGCAGGCAAGGCAGGCAGGCAGGCAGGCAGGCGGCAGGCAGGCAGACAGGCAAGCAGGCAGGCAGGCAGTGCAGGTAGGCAGGCAGGCAGGCAGGCAGGCAGGCAGGCAGGCAGGCAGGCAGGCAGGCAGGCAGGCAGGCAGGCAGGCAGGCAGGCAGGCAGGCAGGCAGGCAGGCAGGCAGGCAAGCGTTGGCACGCAGGCAGGCAGGCAGGCAGGCTAGGCAGGCAGGCAGGCAGGCAGGCAGGCAGGCAGGCAGGCAGGCAGGCAGGCAGGCAGGCAGGCAGGCAGGCAGGCAGGAAGGCAGGCAGGCAGGGAGGCAGGCAGGCAGGCAGGCAGGCAGGCAGGCAGGCAGGCAGGCAGCTAGTTCATTGAAATAACCACATATCGATGTTGTATTTACAATTTAAGTTCATACAAAGTATTTATTTTACAATTTTACTTCTGTTTTCCCATTTACCTTTCTATAATAGCTATCAAATAGAAATTCACTTTATAACATAACGTATAAACCCCAGAGTTTAAATCAGGTGTTTATTTCAAGATACCTCTTTATATAAAGGTTTTTTGACTATTCGTAAAATGGGACATTAAAAATGTCCCAAAAATATATAAGAATATTTGTTATTCGCAGGCAGGCAGGCAGGCAGGCAGGCAAGCAGGCAGGCAGGCAGGCAGGCAGGCAGCAAGCAGGCCTGGCAGCCAGGCAGGCAGGCAGGCAGGCAGGCAGGAAGAGGCAGGCAGGCAGGCAGGCAGGCAGGCAGGCAGGCAGGCAGGCAGGCAGGCAGGCAGGCAGGCAGGCAGGCAGGCAGGCAGGCAGGCAGGCAGGCAGGCAGGGCAGGCAGGCAGGCAGGCAGGCAGGCAGGCAGGCAGGCAGGCAGGAAGCAGGAGGGCAGGCAGGCAGGAAGGCAGGCAGGCAGGCAGGCAGGCAGGCAGGCAAGCAGGCAGCAGGCAGGCAGGCAGCAGGCAGGCAGGCAGGCAGGCAGGCAGGCAGGCAGGCAGGGCAGGCGGAAAGGCGGGCAGGCAGGGAAGGCAGGGCAGGTATGCGGCGGAGGCAGGCAAGGCAGGAAAGGAGGAAGGCAGGCAGGCAAGGAAGGCAGGCAGGCAGGCAAGAAGGCAGGAGGCAGGCAGGCAGGCAGGCAGGCAGGCAGGCACGGGCAGGCAGGCAGGCAGGCAGGCAGGCAGGCAGGCAGGCAGGCAGGCAGGTAGGCAGGCAGGCAGGCAGGCAGGAAGCCAGGCAGGCAGGCAGGCAGGCAGGCAGGCAGGCATGCAGGAAGGCAGGCAGGCAGGCAGGCGGCAGTCCAGCCCAACCGTGGGGTCGGGCCTTGCCGGTTGGCGGGCCAGCCCGCCAGGCACGCAAAAAGGCCAGCAGGCAGGCCAGGCAGGCAGGCAGGTTGGGCAGGCAGGCAAGGCAGGCAAGCAGGCAGGCAGGCAGGCCAGGCAGGCAGGCGGCAGGCCAGGCAGGCAGGCCGGGCAGGCAGGCAGGCAGGCAGGCAGGCAGGCAGGCCAGGCAGGCAGGCAGGCAGGCAGGCAGGCAGGCAGCTAGTTCATTGAAATAATCACATATCGATGTTATATTCCTATTTAAGTTCATACAAAGTGTTTATTTCACGATTTTACTTCTTTTTTCCCATTTACGCTTTCTATAATAGCTATCAAATAGAAATTACCTGTATCACAAAACATTTAAATCCAGAGTTCAAATCAGGTGTTTATTTCAAGATACCTCTTGATTTAAAGGTTTTTTGACTATTCGTAAAATGGGACATTAAAAATGTCATAAAAATATATAAGAATATTTGTTTTTCGCAGGTAGGCAGGCAGGCAGGCAGGCAGGCAGGCAGGCAGGCAGGCAGGCAGGCAGGCAGGCAGCTAGTTCATTGAAAAACTCATATCGATTGTTATATTTACAAATTTAGTTCATACAACAAGTATTTTATTTCACAATTTTTACTTCTTTTTTTCCCCATTTACCTTTCTATAATAGCTATCAAATAAAAATTCACTGTATACACATAACGTATAAACCCCAGAGTTCAAATCAGGTGTTTAATTCCAAGATACTTCTTGATATAAAGGTTTTATGACTCATTCGTAAAATGGGACATGAAAAATGTTGCAAAAATATATAAGAATATTTGTTATTCGCAAGCAGGCAGGCAGGCAGGCAGGCAGGCAGGCAGGCAGGCAGGCAGGCAGGCAAGGGGAAGGCAGGCAGGAAGGCAGGCAGGCAGGCAAGCAGGCAGGCAGGCAGGCAGGCAGGCAGGCAGGTAGTTCATTGAAATAACCACATAATCGATGTTATATTTCCTGTTTAAGTTCATACAAAGTGTTTACATTCACGATTTTTACTTCTTTTTTCCATTTAATTTTCTTTAATAGCTTATAAATTAAAAATTAACTGTATCACAAAACGTATAAACCCCAGAGTTCAAATCAGGTGTTTATTTGAAGATACCTCTTGATTTAAGGTTTTTTGACTATTCGTAAAATGGGACATTAAAAATGTCATAAAAAGGCAGGCAGGCAGGCAGGCAGGCAGGCAGGCAGGCAGGCAGGCAGGCAGGCAGGCAGGCAGGCAGGCAGGCAGGCAGGCAGGCAGGCAGGCAGTAGGAAGGGGAGGCCAGGCAGGCAAGGCGTGCGTTGCAGGCGGCAAGCAAGGCAGGCAGCGCAGGCAGGCAGGCAGGCCAGGCAGGCAGGCAGGCAGGCAGGCAGGGCAGGCAGGCAGGCAGGCCTGCAGCAGCCAGGCAGGCAGGCAGACAGGCAGGCAAGCAAGGCCAGGCAGGCAGGCAGGCGGCAGGCAGGCAAGGCAGCAAGGCAGGCAGGCAGGCAGGCAAGGCAGGCAGGCAGGCAGGCTAGCGAGGGCAGGCAGGCAGGCAGGCAGGCAGGCAGGCAGCAGGCAGGCAGGCAAGGCAGGCAGGCAGGCAGGCAGGCAGGCAGGCAGGCAGGCAGGCAGCAGGCAGGCAGGCAGGCAGGCAGGCAGGTAGTTCATTGAAATAACCACATATCGATGTTATATTTCCTATTTAAGTTCATACAAAGTGTTTATTTCACGATTTTACTTCTTTTTTCCCATTTACCTTTCTATAATAGCTATCAAATAGAAATTAACTGTATCACAAAACGTATAAACCCCAGAGTTCAAATCAGGTGTTTATTTCAAGATACCTCTTGATTTAAAGGTTTTTTGACTATTTGTAAAATGGGACATTAAAAATGTCATAAAAATATATATGAATATTTGTGTATTCGCAGGTAGGCAGGCAGGCAGGCAGGCAAGTCAGCCAGGCCAGGCAGGCAGGCAGGCTAGGCAGCTAGTTCATTGAAATAATCACATATCGATGTTATTATTCCCCTTGCTGTAAAATTTTTAAGTTCATACAAAGTGTTTATTTCACGATTTTACTTCTTTTTTCCCATTTACCTTTCTATAATAGCTATCAAATAGAAATTAACTGTATCACAAAACGTTTAAATCCAGAGTTCAAATCAGGTGTTTATTTCAAGATACCTCTTGATTTAAAGGTTTTTTGACTATTCGTAAAATGGGACATTAAAAATGTCATAAAAATATATAAGAATATTTGTTTTTCGCAGGTAGGCAGGCAGGCAGGCAGGCAAGCAGGCAGGCAGGCAGGCAGGCAGGCAGGCAGGCAGGCAGGCAGGCAGGCAGGCAGGCAAGCAGGCAGGCAGGCAGGCAGGCAGGCAGGCAGGCAGTGAAAAAACACATATCGATGTTATATTTACAATTTAAGTTCATACAAAGTATTTATTTCACAATTTTACTTCTTTTTTCCCATTTACCTTTCTATAATAGCTATCAAATAGAAATTCACTGTATAACATAACGTTTAAATCCAGAGTTCAAATCAGGTGTTTATTTCAAGATACCTCTTGATTTAAAGGTTTTTTGACTATTCGTAAAATGGGACATTAAAAATGTCCCAAAAATATATAAGAATATTTGTTATTCGCAGGCAGGCAGGCAGGCAAGGCAGGCAGGCAGGCAGGCAGGCAGGCAGGCAGGCAGGCAGGCAGGCAGGCAGGCAGGCAGGCAGGCAGGCAGGCAGGCAGGCAGGCAGGCAGGCAGGCAGGTCAGGCAGGCAGGCAGGCAGGCAGGCAGGCAGGCAGGCAACAGCAGGCAGTTTATTGAAATAACCATTTATAGATGTTATATTTTCTATTTAAAGTTTATATAAAGTTTTTATTTCACGATTTTACCTTTTCGTTTTTACCTTTTAGTTTTCCATAACAGCTATCAAATAGAAATTCACTGTAATCACAAATCGTGTGCATCCTAGAGTTCAATCAGGTGTTTCTTTCGTAAATACCTTTTGATTTAAAGTTTTCATGACTATTTCATGATGCAGTCATTGACATGTGGAAAAATATATCAGAATATGTTGTTATTCGCAGGCAGGCAGGCAGGCAGGCAGGCAGGCAGGCAGGCAGGCAGTTCCTTGAAATAACCACATATGGATGTTATATTTACTATTTAAGTTCATACAAAGTGTTTATTTCACGATTTTACTTCTATTTTCCCATTTACCTTTCTATAATAGCTATCAAATAGAAATTCACTGTATCACAAAACGTATAAACCCCAGAGTTCAAATCTGGTGTTTATTTGCAAGATATCTCTTGATTTAAAGGTTTTTTGACTATTCGTAAAATGGGACATTAAAAATGTCATAAAAATATATATGAATATTTGTTATTCGCAGGTAGGCAGGCAGGCTGGCAGGCAGGCAGGCAGGCCGGCAGGCAGGCAGGCAGGCAGGAAGGCAGGCAGGCAGGAAGGCTAGGCCGGCATGCAGGCAGGCATGAAGGCAGTTGATTGAAATGCAACCATTGCAGGCAAGCAGGCAGGCAGGCAGGCAGGCATAGGAGGCAGTCAGGCAGGCAGGCAGGCAGGCAGGCAGGCAGTCAGGCAGTAGTTCCATGAAATAATCACATATCGATATTAAATTTCCTATTTAAGTTCATACAAAGTGTTTATTTCACGATTTTACTTCTTTTTTCCCATTTACCGATTCTATATTAATAGCTATCAAATAGAAATTCATTGTATAACATAACGTTTAAACTCCAGAATTCAAATCAGGTGTTTATTTCAAGATACCTTTTGATTTAAAGGTTTTTTGACAATTCGTAAAATGTCACATTAAAAATGTCATAAAAATATATATGAATATTTGTTATTCGCAGGTAGGCAGGCAGGGCAGGCAGGCAGGCAGGCAGGCAGGCAGGCAGGCAGTGCATTGATCAGTGCTCTAGTAAGCAGGCAGGCAGGCAGGCAGGCAGGCAGGCCAGTCAGGCAGGGAGGCAGGCATGCAGGCAGGAAGGCAGGCAGGCAGGCAGGCAAGGCGGCGGCAGGCAGGCAGGGCAGGCAAGCAGGCAAGGCGGCAGACATGCCAAGCGGCAAGCAGGCAGGCAGGCATGCAGGCAGGCAGGCAGGCAGGCAGGCAACAGGCAGGGCAGGTTAGGCAGGCAGGGAGGCAGGCAGGCAGACAGGCAGGCAGTCAAGCCAGGAAGGCAAGCAGGCAGGCCAGCCAGGCAGGCAGGCAGGCAGGCAGCAGGCAGGCAGGCAGGCAGGCAGGCAGACATGAAAGCAGGCAGGCAGGCAGGCAGGCAGCAGGCAGGCAGGCAGGCAAGGAGGCAGGCAGGCAGGTAGGCCGGCAGGCAAGGCAGGCAGGCAGGCAGGCAGACAAGACAGACAGGCAGGCAGGTAGGCAGGCAGGGCTGGCAGGCAGGCAGGCAGGCCGGCAGGCAAGCAGGCCAGGCAGCAAGGCAGGCAGGCAGGCAGGCAGACAGGCCAGGCAAGGCAGGCTGGCAGAAGGCAGGCAGGCTTGGCAGGAAGGCAGGCAGGTCAGGGAGGCAGGCAGGCAGGCAGACAGCAGGCAGCAAGGCAGGCAGGCAGGCAGGCAGCTAGTTCATTGAAATAACCAAATATCGATGTTATATTTACAATTTAAGTTCATACAAAGTATTTATTTTACAATTTTACTTCTTTTTTCCCTTTACCTTTCTATAATATATCAAATAGACATTCACTTATAACCATAACAACCGGGGTATAAAACCCCCAAAAAAAGGGAAAGGTTTTTAAAAAAAATCCCAAGGTGTTTATTTCAAATACCTCTTTATATAAAGGTTTTTTGACTATCGTAAAATGGGACATTAAAAATGTCCCAAAAAATATATAGGATATTTGTTATTCGCAGGCAGTGCAGGCAGGCAGGCAGGCAGGCAGGCAGGCCAAGGCAGGCAGGCAGGCAGGCAGGCAGGCAGCAGGCAGGCAGGCGGCAGGCAGGCAAGCAGGCAGGCAGGCAGGCTAAGGCAGGCAGGCAGGCAGGCCATGCAGGATAGTAGGAAAGCAGCCAGGGAGGAAGGCAGGTAGGCAGGCAGGCAGGCAGGCCAGTCAGGCAGGCAGGCAGGCAGGCAGGCAGGCAGGCAGGCAGGCAGGCAAACAGCAGGCAGGCAAGGCAGGGCAGGCAGGCAGGCAAGGAAGCAGGAAAGGGCAGGTAGGAAGGAAAAACAGGCAAGGCAAGAAGGCGGCAGGCAGGCAGGCAGGCAGGCAGGCAGGCAGGCAGGCAGGCAGGCAGGCAGGCGGCAGGCAGGCAGGCAGGCCAGGCAGGCAGGCAGGCAGGCATGCCAGGCAGGCAGCAGGCAGGCAGGCAGTCAGGAAGGCAGGCAGGCAGGAAGCAGGAGGGCAGGCAGGCAAGGAAGGCAGGCAGGCA
>JABUQX010125498.1:0-15850 GCA_015478945.1 Trachelipus rathkii
AGAATACCATTTTTGGAACTGGTAATAATTTTAGTAAGTGGAACATGTAGTTAACAGAGATACCAAATATAATTATACTTCGACCGATGAGGAGCGGGGTACTCGGCTTCGGGGAACTACGGGTTAGACTATTACCCATCGGGAGTAGGTTCCTCCGGAACCCCGTCTTTGTATTATGGGGTCGTGGGTTTTTCCTCCAGCCTCAACCCTACGGGGTATGGAAAAAACGTCCCCCCCTTCTGTCCCCCGTCGGCTGAGCCCCCTAAATTGCCGTGTGATACGAAACCAAATATTATATAAATTCGTATTAGACCTAGAACAGGTTAAAAAACAAAAAAAAAACAAATTCAATTTTTTTCGACCCTAGAAATCGTATTATATGTATCATAGAATGCTAAAAGAAATTTTTATTTTGAATCCGAGCTACCGTTCCTCTGTGGGCGGGTTAAATAATTTGTTCCAAGTATTAGTATTTATACAGTTTATATAATGAATAAATATAATATATGAATATATAATATATTTAAATAAATAATAAAGTAATTATAAGGTAATAATATACTATTATATAATAGTAAATATTAAATATTTTATAATTATATATTATAATAATATAGTATTATATTATAAATAAAGTTATAATAATAATATTATGCTAGAAAGTGTCATTATGTAATTTGATTCTTTTTGGTTGGTTTATTTAGTTCTAATACTTTCACTTCGTTTCAAAAATTACAAGTTTCTTTTTATTATAATCTAAGTCTCCATATTTATCCATTTTGAGCTTTGCATATATTCTTTTTTTTTTTCTCTTTGGCATAACGAAGTAAATTCGTAGCGTAGCGTAATGAAAGCTGTGGTTAGTAGATGTTTCCGTGGCAACTCTACATTCGTTGACGGGTAGAGTTTTTTGTTATGAAAATAAGAGAGTGGGAGACGTGAGGTATTCTAGTCAGATCAGTCTCTTTTCTAAATATAGTGCCTCGTTGATTCGCGTCTGCTGGTCGCTAGTCCCGCCACGTTCTCTTCTCTCTCTCTCTCTCTTCGTCTACGATGGAACTTTTACTACATATAGCTTACCCAAAAAAAAAATATGATTTTGAGGTTTTTTATTTATTTCGAATTTTATGGTCTATTTTGAGTCAAATAATTGCAGGCAATAAATTAATAATATTAATATAAAAAAATAAAATGTATAATGGTGCAATTGTATTTTCCACATTACTCGCGTTTTTACCGGATATATATATTATAATATTATATATTATATACTTATATATAATAGTATGTATATTATATTAATTAAAATTTTTATTATATACTTTGTATTTAGTTGATAGAATAGTTTTACATATTTATATATATTTATACACTTATTTTCATTATTATATATTCTAATATTTAATAGAATAATTTATATTATAATTTATACTAATAATATATATATTAAATATATTAGTATCAATCAAAGCGCGTAAAACGTCAATTTTACTTGTTTATGTAAGACAAAAGTTGTAAAAAAATGTTTACAGATATAAGAATTTAAAATGTTTTAATTTGTGTAATATTTGCCTTTGCAGGAATTAACATATAAATTCTTCTAACATTTCTTTCCTTGCGCTGTTGAAGATATGTACATTATAGACCCTAAGGTAATAATTCAATAATACATAATATCTATTAATAAATAATAAATTATATATAGAATAGAAATAAATATAATAAAGTAATTTAATCTTCTTGTATTCATTCGTCATTGAGCATAGCATTATGCGGTTTTATATTAAGATTAAGTTAGTGATTATTAATTATTGATTATTATATATTATTATTTATTTTATTAATTATTTTATTATTATGATTTGTATTATTTTATTTGACTAAATTTTATTAATATTGCATAACATTATTATTGCTAATATTATTTGTATTATTATTATATAATTATAATAATTTGAATATTGTAATTAATTTATTTTTGCATGGAGATAATTTTGCGACTTTTGACATTTGAAAGGGGCATAATTTGGCTCCAAAAAAATATTGTTTATTAATTATTATAATTATGTATTACTTATTTTATTATTAAATATATATTATTAATTTTATTATTTATATTATTATTTTTATATATTTTTATATATATATTATTATTTTTAACGCTTTTATAATAGTATTTATTAAATTATCTATAGCTTGAAAAGGAAGCACATATAATTGTTCAGATTGGAAGATTTTCTAAAATTTTCCTAAATTGGTGTATTATAATAGATAATTTAAATAAATATGGTGTGTGGTGGGGTGGGTCGTTTAAGAGAAATTTTAGCATAGGTGACAATGTAGTGTAATGTGGTTCCATATATTCATCATCCTTTATTATAATAATAATAATATAATATATAATATAATTATAATAATAATAATAATAATAATAATTAATAATTATTAATTTAATTATTAATAATTTAGGTAGTTCATTATCCATTAATTATATAATATATTATTTTTAGTTTTTTTTTAATTTTTATATATTTTAATTAGATTTAATTATATTATTAATTATCATTATTTACTATAATTAATTATTTATGACTTTGGCTGTTTGTTGTGAGTTAAATGTTTATTTATATTTTATTTAGGAGTCGAAGTTTACGCTTGGCATTTTCGATGCTACATGCTTTGCCCTTTAGAGTTCCTCATTAACACTAGAAATTATCTCCAAATCTAAAGTAACATTATACGTGTGAGAAAAGTATCATAATATGAGGAGATCTGAGTATCTTCTCCTCGAATTCAGGAAAATGACGTAGGAAAGAAACTTTTGGATGGGTCCTATCAGAAACAGGGGCCTTCATATCCAATTTGATAAAACAAATTTCCTCTGAAATTATTCCTTTATAAGCGCGGGGATTGGCACCGATAGAGCCACTTCTGGGTCCAATGAGTTCTCCTCAACGATTACCAATTCATCAATACAAATTATCTAGACGACTAGATTTCACATTAAATAAATTTAGAACTCTTAAAAGTAAAAGATTTTTCCTAAATTTGCAACATTTGATAAATTATTTGGTAAATCTTATAAATTGTAGATTAAATCTTATAGACAGCATTTGAAAAATATATGTGTTTCATTGCACTGACCATTATCCATACCATTATATAGCAATATATTTTTAAACCAATGCTCTAATATATTATAGACATTATATATTGAATGTGTTCTTAGTGGTTTGGTAGTATACATTGAATATTTGAACATATAGTTTTTTATAGTAATCGTTAATAAAATTTATTAACATATATATTTGATCTTATTTTTATATAATTATATTTATACATATAGTTATATACTTCTAATATTAATTTTAAAATCTATATTAATTTAATTTAAGTGATAAGACTTACTGTTTATTTTATTTATAAATTTTAAAATAAAATATTTATTTATACTCACTATATTAATTAATATTAATATATTTACGTATATATAATATAATATATTATTATAATATATTAATAATGGTGTGGTGGTGTGTGTGTGTTGTGTGTGGAGGGTGTGTTTGTGTGATGTAATTAGGGTGTGTTGTTATGGGCTTTGGTTTTAAAATTGCTTTAGTTATCCAACTTGTAATAAGTAAGCAAAGCCCTTATCCAATACTTGTAATGGTTATCCCGAATTAAAGGTGGTTAGGGCCATCTCTAAAGAGGTTAACTACTAATGTTTCAATAGGATCCGGAAGGTTGAGTCAATTTTCTTATTGACTAAATTATTCAAGTTCAGTTTTCATAATTCAATTCTTTGACCTTAGATACATACCAATATAGCAAATAAATTACAATATTTAACCACTAGAACTATAATTTGGTCGCAAGGATAAATAGACCTATCCTTCACGTAGGCTCAATATTGGTATTTATTTTCTCTTGATACATCAAGAAAATAATTAAATATAGTAATGATAAGTTTTAATAAATTATATTCTTTTATCAAAATTTTCCTCACATTTAAATAACGGTTATATATTTATTATATATATTCAGTAGTACATTATATGTGAAAAAATAAGTACTTGTTTATAATATATATCATATATTATATAATATATCTGAATGTTGCAATATTAATATTTATAAAAGAATTTTAAGCTAGTAAATATATTAATATATAAGTTTTATTAGGTTATGTAATACTTATATATTAATAATAATATAATTTTGATTAACAGTAATTTTATAGTACTTTAATATATATTAATGTAAATTATATTTCTAAGTGTATAATTTGTTTTTTTAAATTTATCCTTTATAATAATTTATACACTTTTATTCACCTAATGTGCTATTATTAGTGGACAATTATTTATACTTTTATTAATTATATTGTTTTAATTATATTATATCAATATTATTAATATATATTTTTATATGTTATATATACATCATTTTCAATAATTTAATTCAACTATTGATTATTTCTTTTTATGACTTTTAGAGTTATTGGAATTTTTGGCCGACGATGTTCGTAGTATCAAGATAGTGGGGGTAGGTAGGTATGGGGGGGGGTATAAGAATAATAGGATAAGTTAATTAGGTGAAAGCTCTTAAAGGTATTACGGATAGGGAATGGTGGTTGTGGGCGCTGAAATTTGCAGGATGAAATCAGTTTGTGTAGGGATAAGATAGTTGGTGGTTGGAATATTGTAGTAGTGGCGTGAGTTGAGGGTAAGTATAGATATGAGTGAAGTAGTTTTTGAGGACGGGTGGCGGTAGTGTGTATTATTCAGCTATTATGGATGAGTGAAAAATAAAAGATTTAATAATTCATAATGATTTATCATATTATGAAATAAAGAGTTTGTATATGTAGACAATTTAGATTATATAAAAGAAAATCATTCACTGAAATAAGGTGAGACGTTAGCTAATTGAATGAATATTAGTTATTAGGTTAATGTGAAGTGATCCCTTAATTGGCTGCGTAGAATCGTTGTGAGCGGTACATCTTATTTCATCATTTTAGTAATTAGTTGCCTTTGAGTATATAAATGATAGACTATTCTCGTACAACTATATATTGTTCAGGTGTTATGAGTAAAGGGTGATATTACCAGAGGGGCACCGTTAGTAATGAAAGTGTGATATCAGATGTAAGTATGTTGATATATAAACGCTAGAGGTGTATTAAGAATAAGAGCTTAAAATTTATACTGTGTTATTAAATGTGAACCGGAATGTTGATATAGTTGGGTCAATTTTTATTGACTTATATGTTTGATTTAATTTAATGGGCTTTGCTATCACTAATTATTAATTTTATATTTGGTAGAACGTCGTTAAACTTTGACTTGATTAATTTTTTGGTGTCCATTAATAAAATATGTTTCATGTACGATATAATCTAAAGAATATATATTTATTTTGTTAATGTAATATAAATACTTTAAATTTAATTATGAGTTGATTTTAATGTAAACGTGAAATAACATTCGGTGTAACTTGCATTTGTAATTAAAATAATTCAAATTTGTGGTTTCATTGAAAAATGGGGCTCAAGTTTTCTGATTATATGTAATTGAGGTTTATTATAAGAAAGAGCCTTAATTATGGTTATTATGTTAATTATAATAGTTTTTATAGGTTGTGGCTTGCCAAAATTTGAAAGCCTGGGCAGGAAACGTTGATCAGAGGTGCTTCAAGGAATTTCTTTGTTTTTTATACCTTTTGTATACCAATATTTTATTATCATTTAGTTATTTGTTTAGAAAACTCTTGGTTTTTTATATATATACTAATTAAATTAATTTATTTAATATAACTATATATTCTTAAAAATATTTTACGATATTCAACATTATCTTTTAAATTTATAATGCATCTGATTATGTAAATGAATGTTGTAGAACCTTGCGGTTTTATCTTAATTTTAATGTTTTATAATATCTTATCTGAATTCTTTCTCATGTGGGACCTTTAAATTAATTTTCATATCAATTCATGAATTATATGACATAATTTATTCCATATAGGTGAGTACCTTCACCTTTTTTAACATAATGTTTTAGAGTTGCGCCTAAACTTTATTTTTAGTTGAGAGGAGACGGATATTTTTTTCACAGTCTGTACTCTAATGCTTTTATAAGGACTTCCAAAATTAATTGTTCTCTTGTTCATTTTTTGAAATTAAATGTCTAATATTTTCTGCGGAATACAATCGCAGAAAGAGTGAATTTCATTATAATTAGTTTTTTAGGTGTCGTATACAATGTAGACGTTTTTGTAATGCCAAAGTTTTTCAAGTATTTGTCTGTTATAATTTATACCAAAAATATTTCATTAGTTGACGTGTGAAGCAAACTCGGACTGCCTGGGGTGTTGGCCCCATGAAGAAAATCCCCTTAACTTCTGAAAACATTTAAGTGCCCCATGGTTCTTTCTTCGAAACCTCTCTACAACATTTTCCCAAACACAATATCCGGAGGATAGGACAAAGGAGAGAAGAGAAGATGGTAATCATGAAAGAAGAAAAGTGAGTGAAAGTGAATAGGTACGATTTTTTGGGCACTAAGATCTTCATAACACTGTTTTTGCTAAATATTTTGCACATCTTAATTTCCTGCCATGTATATTTTTAATATTAAGTTTATAGATATTTCTAGGATAGTATTTATAGTATTTCTAGCATTTTGGAAAAATAGGATGTTTTATGTTTTAACCATTAGGGGGTGAAAGTTGACTTATTATAGCAAAGAAGGGCAGAAAAGAGATTTATATTTAAATATCGTCGTTTAAGTTTGTGTCCTCTTTATTATAATTTGATATCTGTTGTCATTAACTTTATAACTAGTTTTTCATTCACTTAATATGTTATAGATTATAAAAATACTCAATACATTTATCATTTAATCTTACTAATATGTTAAAATTTTATATTCTTGTTCTATTTAAAATAAACACCTTTTTATTAACCCCTAAAAGGGGTTGAAGTCTCCCAAATTTCTTGTCTTACTCTGTTGCATATGCAGGGTATTTTTTCAGGGAAGGGAGGAGAATTTATCTTAATTTATCGGATTACTTTAAAAATAAAAGAATACTTCTTAATATTTACATCTTAAAATAGTAAATAATTTGAAATTATCTTAGGTATTTAATTTCTTAAAATTGAGTTTTTTATAACTAGGTAATTTTATTCAGCATTATAATGAAAACTTTCCTTTAGAATCAATGCATCCAATTAAATTTTCAAAAAAGCCCTGTAAACAAGCCCCTGTAACAAGATTTAATTTAGTCTGTTAATAGATTATTGTTTAGTCTTTTATACCGAGTGTGAACTTACCTAAATTTGAACCGTTTAAATTTAATAAATGGGAAAAATGTAATTCCATTCCTACATTTTATTATTTTTCATAAGTGGTGTTGTCATTAATTACTATTAAGGGTCCAGATAGGTTCCGATAATTATATTATTATGGTGTTGTCAAAATACTTTGTACACTGCCCTGTATTTGTAAATATTTAAAATAAAATAATAATTTTTAACGATTATTTACTTGAAATTAAATTTGAAATGTTGCCTAAGTTTATTTTGAATACGTCTAATAATATTTGTTGTAGATTTTCCGTACGGTATTTATGGAAGCAATATAATTTAAATTAATAATTTGATAAATTATAGACCTACTATTTTTAAATACCTTAAAAATTTGTTTTCATCATTTGAAAATTTTAATTTCCTAAAAATTTCTTAAAAATTGATGACCTGTGGAGTGATCCATCAACGAATAATTATTATTAATTAATAGTCTTAATTTAAAAAATATGAAATGATACAGTAATTTATTACACGCTTAATTATTCTTTAAGACCAAATATATCATTACCTAATTAAGGAGAGAGTGTCAAGTTGATTGTTTATCGATATGTACTTCTTAGCGCAAATATTGGATACTATTTCTTTGATTGTTTGTAGGTCTGAAACACACCGTCAGAGGATAGCATTAAAGGTATAGTATATTACCCGTGGAAATATTATTTTATAATTGAAGATTTTATTATATGTCGCCTAGTTATTAAATAAGGTCATTAAGAAGACATTTTTGGCGCCTAAGAATTTGAAGGGTGATAATATTGATTAATTTGACAACCGAGACTTATTAATTTTTTTTATTTTTTTGTTTATATTTTTTTTTTATTTTTTTCGGCACAAAATTTATAATACTTTTTTTTAACCTTATTTTTCAGCTTTTATTTTCTTTTTGTTATAATATCTCTTTTTGTTTTTTTCATACTAATATTTTAATACTTATAAATGAATAATTCTTATTACTTTTTCACTTTTAACTTTATTTATAATTTTCCTTTTCTATTTCTTGTTTCTTTTTCTTTCATCTTAATATTTTTTTATCGTTACTTTTTTTTTTCTTATTTTCTTCTAATTGTTTTCCTTTGGGAAATGCCGTAGATTTTATATCCTTTATTATCCGGGACTATTTTTTGCTTCTTCCTTTGTAACTTTCCTTTTTTATTCAACAATAATACATTTTCTAGTTTATCCTATCTATAGGTTTGTTCCTTTGTTCTAAATCTTTTATCTCTTCGTTTGTCTTTTTATCTTCTTTGCACCTGCAACAGCACTTTCAATTTTCCATACTTCAATTTCTTTTTCTCCTTTTTCTTTTATTATTTCTTCACTTATTTCTAGATATGTATTGCTTGAAAACCTTTTTTCTTCTTTGTTATGTCTTAGTATCAAATTACTTCTCTTTGTTTTGTCAATGCTTCTTTCTTTACTTTTCTTCAATCCATTCTGCGACCAGGAAAGATAACCACAAAATCTTCTTCTTCTACATTCTCTCTTCTTCCGTATACTTATATATATATCTTATCACTTGACGTCTGTTTTCTCTTTTATTTCTTGTGTGTTCCTTGGTCTTATTTAATTCAAATTCTATTTTCTCTTATTATTACTTAAATACTTTTATGCTAGAATATTTTCAGTTGGTAATTTTATTTCAGTAGAAGAACTTCTTACGTTTTTTTATGGCGTATTTTTTTTCTTTCCATTAAATTTAATATCAATTTTCG
This sequence comes from Trachelipus rathkii, assembly GCA_015478945.1. NCBI lineage: Eukaryota > Metazoa > Arthropoda > Malacostraca > Isopoda > Trachelipodidae > Trachelipus > Trachelipus rathkii. The sequence goes on from JABUQX010125498.1 coordinate 9,085, forward strand.
CAGTCTCATTTTTTCGCTTTCTCTCTAATTTTGTCTTTTTTTATTTCTTCATATATTTCTTTACCTTTTTGTTTCCTCCTTCAATTTTTACTTCTTCTCCCCTTTCAACGTCATTCCAGCCTTCTTTCTTCATATATATATATAGGAACATCTCAATTTTCATCTCAATCTCCTTTCATCTGTGTTCAATTATCATTTATTACCAAATATATCTTTTATTACTTCTTCTTTCTATTCTTTCTTACCTCGAGTCAGCCGTTCATAAAGTATTTCACACTGTCTTAAATTTTTTTCTCTCTAATAAATTTTTATTCATCACCTAAAGTTTATTTTTAATAGCTATTAATATAGAATTAAATCAGTAACTGTATTTTTTAGAAGATCTCGAAGATATAGACTTGATTTTTTTTTTACATTAATCTTAAATATTATAAGGAAATGACATTTTTAGTAATAATATATATTTATTATTTATATATTAAAATAACTTTATTATTATAATTAAATTATTTCAAGTGTTATATTATGATGATATTTTAATTGATTTTTTAAGCTTATTAAATGTATATATTTTTATTAATTTATATTCACGTTAGGTTCCAATTTACATTTTTTATGTAATTACTAATCCTAATAATATTTAAGTTTTTTTTTTTATTAGTTATTCTATTTCATTTATTCTATGTATAATTCTATATTCCTTGAAATTATTTTATTTCAAAAATGAAATAATATGAAACTAAGTATTATTATTATTGTTTTTTATTTATTATTTATTAAGTTTTTATTGGAATAACAATAGAAACAAGGTAATGTTTGCGTTTTAAGTTTCCCTTTTATTAATATTATGTATGGTAAAGCAGTAGTAGTATTTTGTGTTATTAAATCTGAAGAAATGGTGTTTATCCGCAAAACAGTCACCAAATATATCCAAATAGGGGCCGTTTCCATCATAAGTTGTAGAAAAACCTGTTTTAATAAAAAAATTTAACTCTTAAATTTATCTTGTATACTAAACAAAATTTTCACATGTACAAATTTAGAAACTCTTAAAAGTAACGATTTTTGCCTAAATTTCAACATTTGAAATTATTTGTTAAATTCTTTATATATTATTATCACTATTCATTCTTATAATTTTCACGCAAATTTGAAAAAATAATGTGTTTCAATTGAACTTGCTATTTTCAAAAAGCAGAAAAGGTTAATTTTATTAATAGTGTTTAGGGTGTCTTAAAAAATTAAGGTTTTTTTTAATGAAATTTCCAAATTTGTTTTTTATTAACCAAATATTTATTAGTTGTGAAAACCGTGTTTTTAATAAAAAAAGTTTAAGCTTCTAAAATTACGCTTTTTTCTTAAAATTTTTCACATTACAAATTTAGAACTCTTAAAAGTACGATTTTTTCTAAATGTCAACATTTGAAATTATTTGGTAAATCTTAAAATTGAGTTTTTAAACGGTATTTTCAGCTTTGAAAAAAAATCAGCAGCTTCTGAATGAAATGCTATTTCTTCAAAAAGCAGAAAAGTGAATTTATTAATAGGTTTTTAGGTGTCTTAAAGTTGACGTTTTTAATGAAGGATGTTCAATATTTGTTCTTTATATAATTACCATATTCTATTTAAATATTTCATTAGTTGTGAAAACCTGTTTCAATAAAAAATTTTCTAACTTCTAAGAATTACGGCTTTTTCTTACAACTTTTTCTACGTTATCTTCAGAATGTTAGAACTCTGAAAAGTACGAATTTTTCCTAAATTTACATTTGAAGATTATTTGGTAAAATCTTAAAATTAGTTTTTAACGGTATTTTCCAGCATTTAGACTAAAAATAATGTGTTTTCATTAAAAATGCAATTCCTCAACATAGACTGGAAAAAGTTTGAATTTATTAATACAAATCTTACATGGGTTGTCCTTAAATTAACGTTATTATTAATAGAAAGTTATCTTCTCATATTAGTTATTAAATATAATACTCGACGAAAATTTGATCGTCTTTGCCATATGCGGGGTGTGTGAACAACCGTGTTTTAACTAAAAAAATTTTTACATCTAAGGAAAATTATAACGAGGGTTTTTAGCTTCTTTCTTAGAATTAGTGTCACGACCTTATCAAAATATTCTAGCAAACTGCTGGTTTAAAAGGTTAGGTGATTTTTTTCTAAATTCAACATTTGAAAATTATTTGTTCAAATCTTAAAATTTGAGTTTTTAAACCCTGGATTTTCATAAGCTATACCGTATAAATATAATGGGAACAAGGGAAAAACTAATATAGTGCAAAATATGTGAAAGTGAGATTATATATTTATGATAGCATTGCATTACATTTTGTTGAAAGTAACATGTGACATTTTTTAAATGAAGTTCAATATCGTTTTTATAATTTTCCAGAATAATCTCATTTAATTGTTGGATGTAGGTTAAAAAACCTGTTTTTATGAACAATATTCATATCACATGTCATTATTTAGAAGATTACGCCTCTGGGCTTCATTAATGGGTTATATTTCAAATATCCCTTTATTTAGCAACTCTTTAAATAGCTATCGATGTGGTTTTTTCTTCACTAACATATTCAAACATTTGAAAATTATTTGTAAATCTTAAAATTGAGTTTTTTAAACGGGTATTTTCAGCATTTGAAAAAAATAATTTTGTGTTTCTTATGATTTTATAGAGATTTGCTATATTTCAAAAAGCAGGAAAAGTTAATTTATTAATAGTTTTAAGATGGTTAATTTACCAAATTAATCTGATTTTTTTAATATTAGAATTTCAGATCATTTGTGTTTATATTATATTTATATACCAAATTTTCATGTTGTGAAAGCAGCTGTATTTAATTTCAATATATTAAATTTACTTCATATAAATTACGCTTTTTCTTAATGTTTCACATTTACAAATTTAGAACTCGTTAAAAGTACGATTTTTCCTAAATTTTCAACTATTTGAAAAAGATTTATTTGGTAAATCTAACCAATTGAGTTTGTAACCGGTATTTTAACAGTTCTATTTTTAGCCAAAAAAATAATGTGGTTTTAATTCCAAATGCTATTATGATTTACAAAGCAGAAAAGGAGAATTTAGTTAATAGTTGTTAGGAGAACTAAAGAGAGGTCGTTTGTTTTAATTCCAATATTTGTTTTTGTATATACCAAAAAGTATTTCATTAGTTGTGAAAACCTGTTTTTAATAAAAAAATTTAGAAACTGTCTTAAACATATTCGCGTTTTTCTTAAAAAAATTTTCACGTTACAAATTATAATTATTTCCATTCCGTGTTTCAAGATTATTCTTGGTCCTAAACTACAAACATTTGAAAAAATTATTGTTAAATCTTATTAAATGTGAGTTTTTAACGGTTAATTTTCAAGCATTTGAATAAAATCATTAGTGATTTCATGGTTGTTATTAAATCGCCCATTATTTCAAAAAAGGCAGAAAAAGGAATCTATTAATTGCTTTTTGGTGTCTTAAATTGACGTTTTATTTAATTCTTAATCCTGAAGGGCTTCTTGTACAACGTGCCTAAGATATTTTAGCGATGTGAAAACCTTCTTTATATAATTTTACCCATGATAAAGATTCTGAAAATCTTAAATTCTATTACGCATTTTGTTAAATTTTCACATTACTTAAAAGTATGCTTTTTGTTCCTATACCTACGTCTTCTATTCCTATATTTTCAATATTTGCGGTAATTCCTGCTGCAGAAAGTAACAATTCAGATTTATGTTCATTTCAAACCGGAATTATTATCAGTGCCGGAATTATGAAAAATAATGTGTTTCATTGAGAATGCAATTTTAAAAAAGGCAGAAAAGAGAATTTGATTAGAATATTGTTGACTATAGGGTGTCTAACACATTTATTTGAACTTTATTACAAATGGTAACTAATTTGGGTTTCGGAACTGGGGATTTTTGGAGATATTATTAAATATATCTGATATTCCTATAATTAAATTAGATAAATTTCATAAATTTAATTAGTTTAATGAAAACTTGATTTTTTTGTTATTTCCATTTAAAAAAATTCTGTATACGGACGTGGGTCATAACCACAAATTTATCGGACCGATCCTTAAGTTTTTCTATTTAAATATTTAAAATTATCTACATTATTTAATACAACATTTAAGAACTCTTTTAAAAAGTAAACGTAATTATTTCCCTGGTGAAATGTTCAAAACAAATCATTTTAAAATTATATGTAAGGCAGAGAGATTCAATTTTTTATAAAAATATTTTTTATAGTTTTTAACTTGAAAGTATTTTTGTGTGGTATTCATGTTCATTTTGTTTATATTTTAATCAATCAATGTGATATTGTAGTCCATAGCGTTATTCCAATAGGCAATAAATCAAACAAGACCTGAACAACGCTCTGAGACTTTAAAAATTAAATAGTTAGTATTAAACAATATCTTCGTTTAAAAAATAATGTACGTTCTTAAGCTAATGAAAGTTGCGAATTAATATATGTTTTTGAAAGGATTCGAATCATTGCTAACGTGAGCAGGTAATCGTTGTAACAGTTATCCTGAAATATTCGAATTTTGTTTTATAAAAATAAAACACTTATTTTAACTTCTAAAATTGTACGTCTTTTTGCTTAGATTTTTTCAATCATGTGACAAAGTTTTAGAAACTGCTTAGCAGGAAGACTTGAAAAATTTTTAAAGGAAAACCACCCATAAAATGCCCTTTTCATATAGTAACAACTCGTGTAGAATTATTGTGGTAAATTCTTAAAATGTGAGTTTTCAACGGTATTTTTAGCATTGAAAAAAATAATGAGGGTATTTATTCGAGGTTAATTTTTTAGCATTTATTGAAGGCAATATTGGTCATCCGGATTTCATCAAAAGAGACAGAGGATAAGCCGTTCAGCACCGACTCTGTGCATTAATAAGTTTTTTACGCGTGGTCTATTAATACTTGAGCCGTCTTCTCTTATATAATGGAATTAAAATTATATATCAATAATATCTTATGTTATTGTATATAATACTAAGATATAACAACAAATTTATTAAAAAACACCTTTTTAATAAAAAATATTATAACCTTCTACAAGTCCTAATAACTTTATAATTTCTTAAATTTTTCACTTATTTACATTATTAATATTTTAATAGTAAACCCTGAAGTAAAAAGTAACGTTTTTTCCTTATAAATTTCAGTATATAAGTTTTGAATAATTATTTGGTAAATCTATAAATATATATGAGTATTTTAAATTATAAGGAGAATAAACATTATCAGCAATTTTGAAAAAAATAATTTAGTGTTTTATCATTATTGAAATTGGTCTTATAATAATTTTAAAATAGCTGAACGATGAGAACATATGTAGCCTCTATGATATATAAGTAGATGTTCTAAGGGTGAAGTAACTTTAATAGTAAATTTCAATAATTATGATTTTTATGTACGCGTCCGGCTATTTCCTTCACTGCTTATCTTACAGGTTTCTAAAATATCAAATTTATAACATTATTGTTATAATATTAAACTTAAGCAGTAGTAATCATTAGGTGTGATATACATTACATACAAATAATCTCATCAGAAACTAACTTGCCATTAGGAGTAATAACAGTATTTTGGATTCCACTTAATAAATTTCAATCATTTGCAAATTATTTTTGGTAAATCTGAGAATTGAGTTTTTAACTGTAAATGTTTTCAGCATTTTAAAAAAAATAATGATAGTTCATTGAAATGCAGATTTTAAGAAGCTGAAAAGTGAACTTTATTAATTAGTTTTAAGGGTGTTCTTAAAATGTTAACGTTTTGTAGATGAAATTTCAATTAATTTGTGTTTTTTATTTAAACAAATATTTAATTAATTGTGAAAAACAGTTTTTCATAGACAACTTTAAATTAAAAAACAAATAGGCTTTTTCTTAAATTTTCACATTACAAATTTAGAACTCTTAAAAGTTCGATTTTTCCTAAATTTCAACATTTGAAATTATTTGGTAAATCTTAAAATTGAGTTTTTAACGGTATTTTCAGCATTTGAAAAATAATGTGTTCAATTGAAATGGCATTTGCAAAAAGCAGAAAAAAGTGATTTTCTAACAAAAGTTTTTAATCTCGTTTTGCAGTTTTTTTTTAATAAATTTATATAGCCTTGTTTTGCGTTTATAAAAAAGTTCCTCTTTTGCATTATGAAAAACCTGTTTTAATAAAAAAATTTAACGTTCTAAAAATTACGCTTTTGCTTAAAGATTTTCACATTACAAATTAAGGAACTCTTAAAATGTACGATTTTTCTCTAAATATTCAACATTTGAAGAAATTATTTGGTAATTCTTTAAAATTGAGTTTTTAAGCGGTATTTTTCAGCATTTGAGAAAAATAAATTGTTTTCCTTAAACTTGCCTATTTCAAAAAGCAAGAAAAAAGAGAAAATTTATTTATAGTTATTAGGTGTCTTAAATTGACGTTTTTTATAAATTTCAATATCCTGGTTTTTATATACCAAATATTTCATGTAAGTTGTGAAAAACCTGTTTTTAATAAAAAAAATTCTCAAACTTCTGCAAAACTTATTTTTTAATTTCTAATTTTCACATTGTTGAACAAAGGAAACTCTTACAAAGTACTCCTTTTTCCTAAATTTCCATATTTGAAATTACTTGGTAAATCTTAAAAAAAATTTGATTTTTAAAACGGTAATTGTTCAGCAATTTTGAAAAAACATAATGTGGTTATCTCATGAAATGCAATTTCAAAAAGCAGA
>JABUQX010125499.1:0-5000 GCA_015478945.1 Trachelipus rathkii
TATTTTATATAATTTTAGGTGGGTATATTTCACCGTACATGACGAGCCCAAGTTATGTACGTCTAGATATTTATAATATGTTATTGAGATATTTCGTATTTTTTCGTGAAAATCTCTAATATATTAGAGTCAGTTTATCTTTTTCTTTACCTTTAATAGTAACGTGTAAAATATCTGAAGTAAAGCGTTGTAAATCTTTAAATGCCAGGTTGCCTGAAACATCACAATTGGAGATATATATAATAATATATATATACTATTATTAAAGCTAAGTTACTATTATATGATATCATATATTATTATATTAGATATTGTATTTTTAACTACTATATATAAATTATAATTAAATCATTTCCTACAATATTTTATACGCTTTATAATATTTATTTGTCGGTATTAAAGTATGGTTATTATATATAAGAATTAATTCATTTTTATATTTATATTTTAACTTAATAATAATATTAAATATATTATATATATTAAATTACTAGAAAATATACTATCAAGTTATTTATATATATATAGTATATATTTATTATATTTATATATTATATTAAATTATAATATATTAATAGTATAATATAATATATATATAGTATATAAAGTGTTCTTATATCTTTATGTTATATATTATTCGGAGTAATGCTGAGCCGTTATAATATAGTATTAATATATACACTGCTGTCAACTTATCGTAGAGTGTGATTTTTACTTACTTTATTCGGGTATTCCTTATTAATAAAAAAATTATATAGGAAACTTATTACCTTACCTGATTTGCCTCTGGAATCGTCGATTTCCTTCTAAGATATTTAGGAGGTATTACGTAACCCATTTACATGTTCTTCCAGGTTTATTTGGCGTGTTTTTAATATTATAATTTACTCGGCAGTTGATAGGTTGTAGTAAAAGGGTAATATCTTATCTATATTGGGATTGGGATCACTCTTGGAATCCTATTTTTAGGGATGCTTAGGGTTGCTATTGGTGGTTTTTTTTGTTATTATTTTCTTTTATGCCTCACTCCTTATATCTTAGTATAGTTGGGGTCTCGTAATCCTAATACTAATTTATGAGGGTGATTTTCTAATCTTAATGTATTAAATTTTTATTAAAATTGGGGTATATATAACGTTAATTACCTACCTAAGTTGCTATTATTAGTTTCTTTTATATAATTGGGGTATTATAGGTATCGACCCCAGTTGCTTAGTGATTATATCTTATTTATTATATTGGGGTCAAGTGACCTCCAAGCTGATTTGGTCTTTATATTGTCATGTTTAATTCTTAGTTCTTTAAATATACATTGGGGTATCAGCTTGACCCCATTTGTTAGTTCTTTAATATAATTAATGGGTAGTACCGTAACTCACTAGTTGCTATAATGAAATCTCTTTATAATTAAAATAAGTCAGGGTTCTAACTGCAACCTCTATCAAAGTTTGTTTTTTCTTTTAATTATTTGGAGGTCACTGATAACCCAAGTTAATTACATTATTGCTTTTATAATACATATTGCTCAGAATTTATCTTTTCTTATATTATACGTTGGTTTTATATATCACCTGCATGATGCTAAATAACTTATAAGTTGCTTTTAGTAATTCTTAATTGCGTACAGTTTTAGCTCTATAATGAATATACATTGGGTAAAGATATATACAATATATATTATATATATATATATTATATGAATATTATATATGTATATTATATAATATTAATAATATATATATATTAATATTATATATATATATAAAATTATTAATTAATATTAAATTATACTATATATTATAATATATATATAATTAATATATTATATATATATATATATATTAATATATATATTAATATATATATATATATGATGTAATTTTTATAAGTGGGGCACTGCTAAACTCGATGAATTTAAGTCTTTCCGGTCTTTAAATTAGGCTTCTTCTGTTTGCTGTTCCTTGATAATTCGGGGTTACGACAGCCTCATTTACATGTTCCGTCATAATTGGGATTATTTTTTGAACCCCAAGGTTTATTGAATGGTTAACTTTATTTATAATTATATGCATTCGGGTAAGTAGTATCTGTAGTCGTCTCTATCCCTATAACATTAACCTCATGCGTCTGGCGTAAGATATACTTAGGAAGGTAAAAATAATTTAAGTTATTTTTTAATTATATTTTTTTTGTTTCTCCTAATTCATCTAGTAATATCATATAATATTTTTATTTTTAGATATTCTTGGTGGTAGTCCTTTTCCGCCATAGAGCGCTTCTAAACCGTTAACCAATATCTTCTCTGTTTTTTATAAATTAGATCCTCTTCGTGGTTACAGCTAACACTGTGTACCTTGACGGCCGAATTTTGGACTTTTATCTTTTTCATAAATTAGTTTAACCAGTAATAGAATATGTATAATCTTTAATATGATTGTGTAAAAAATACCAGGGAGATTATGTTTTCCCATAATGTAACCACTAACGCTCTTTGCGGGTGTTTACAGATCCGCATTTTATTATGCCATACTACACCCGAGGGTCAAATGACCCCAGCCTGCTTGTTCTTTATATTTTCAGTTTCTTGTCTTTACACTTGGGGTCACTTGACCCCACATATGCCTTTTACTAGTATTTAATCTTTTAATTTATATAATTAAGGGGTCACGTAACTCAATATCCAGTTGCTTCTTTCTATTATTTAATAATTATATAAGGGTATAAATCACGAAACCTCACTAATGTATTTGCATTTTTCAATTTAATATATAATTTAGGGGGTCACCGTGACCCATGATTTAATACTTATATATATTATTGCTTTTAACATATTGTCCAGTTTCTTATTATTTACTTTACGTTTTGTTATCACGTGACATAGTTGCTTGTTCTTGAATCAGTTGCAAACATTGGGAAGATTATATAAATATATATATATATATATATATAATATATATATATATATATATATATATTATATATATATATATATATATATATATATATATATATATATATATATATAATTATATATATAATATATATATATTTTTATATATATATATATATATATAGTAATTTTTTAAAATAAGTGGGCCACTGCTAAACTCGATGGATTTAGCTAACTTTCGGGTCTTTAAATTAGGCTTCTCTCTGTTGCTTGTTCTTGATATTGGGGGTCACGTGACCCTATTTACTTGTTTTTCATATTGGGGTTATTTGACCCAAGTTGATGGTTCTTTATATTGAGGTCACGGCTTGACTCCCTAGCTCGCTTTTCTTATATTTTTTCATTTTTCTTTCTGCGTTGTTTTTTCTATTACTATGGGGTCTCGCCTGACCTTTGTTCTGTTCTTCCCCCTGTTTTTTTATATTGGGCTGTAACGTTCTTTTTTTAATGGTTCTGGATTTTCGGTCGAGGTTTTCTTACCTCAGTTGATTGTTTCTTTTATATTCGGGGTTAGTGTTGACTCCAGTTGCCTGCGTTCTTTGTATATTTTTGGGGTCGTGCAACTCCCTTTGCTGCATTGTTCCTTTATACCTTGTCAGTTTTTTCTTTTTCTTGTTTCTTGGGTTTTTTACATTGGTCCGGATTCAACTTCTTATTACCCCCATTTGTCTTTGTTCTTTTTTATGTGGGGTATTTTTCTACGTTAACCCAGCTTCTTGTTCTTTAGTACTATGAAGGTGTTCCCTACTGCAACACCCAGTTGCTTTTTTTTCCTTATATTGGGGTCTACGTGAACCCAGTTACTTGCTTTACATATTGTCAGTTTCCTTTTTTCTTTACGTTGTTCAATCTTTACTGTTGACATTTGGCTCTTGTAGAATTTAGCTTTGTTGTATTCTTTATGTCATGATTTTGCTCAAGAGTACAGTGTGGGGAGAATACTATTTTTTTTTTTTAATAAATCATTAAAAATTAGCTTCTTAGGGCTAGTCTGTTAAGTATTTTTGATTATTTATTGTGTTGGCCAGGTATTATATATATATATATAATATATATATATATCATGGAGGTTATAGTATTTTTATATATAGTTGATGTAAGGTTAGTTCTTATGTTTAGGGGTAGGTGGGTTGTGATATTATATTTTATTTTATTATTTATTTTATTATTTTATTTTTAATTATTTTTATTTATTATTTATATATTAATATTTATTTTATTTATATATATTATATTATATCATATATATATATATATATTATTTATTTTTTTTATATTTTATTATGAGTTTTTTTATATTATTTTTTATTATTAGTGGGTTGTATTGGTGGCCACTCAGCTAATACTTTTCGATGGATCTTAGTTAATTTTATTCGGGTCTTTTAAATTCAGTGCTTTCTTATTCATTAGTTGCTTTTGTTCTTTAAGATATTGGGGTTTTTACGAATATACCCCATTACTTTACATTGTTCTTTTTTTTTTTTTCATTATTATGGGGTTTATTTGACCCTCAAGTTGTAAATGTTATTTATCTTTATACTTATGCAAGGGATCTGATCCTGGACCACGCCTTGCTTGTTCTTTATTTTCTTTCATTTTCCTTATGCTTTGTGTGGGTTTACATTGGGGTCTCGTGACCCTAGTTTCCTTTGTTTTTTTTTTAATTTATATTTTTTGGTGGTACGTTCATTTGCTTTGTCCATTGCTTGTGTCTTTTAATAATATTGGGGTTAGGTGACCCCAGTTGCTGTTTCTTTATATTGAGGTCACGTGACCTCAGTTCCTTGTAATTTACATCGTCAGTTTCTTGTTCTTTACATTGGGGTCACTTGACCCCCATTGTTTGTTTTTTATAATGGGGTCACGTAAACCCAGTTGCTTGTTCTTTAAAATGGGGTCACGTAACCCCAGTTGCTTTTTCCTTTATATTGGGGTCAAACGTGGAACCCACTTACTTGCTTTACATATTGTCAGTTTCCTTTTTTTCTTTACGTTTTGTTATCAACACGTGACACTAGTAAGCTTGTTCTTAATGCAAGTTTGCCAGAAT
>JABUQX010125499.1:10000-12500 GCA_015478945.1 Trachelipus rathkii
TAATATATATTATTTATATATATATAGTATATGTATATATTAGTATATATATAATATATATATATACTATATCTGTATATAAGTATATATATATGTATATGTTCGTTATCCGCCTCCAGGTAAGTTGAAGCCAATTTTTTTTTTAAATCTACTTAATCGAATAAAGTATTGAAAGCTCTCTTGGGGCCATATGCGTTTTATTTCATTTATTTTTTTTAACAATGCAGAGTGAAAATAACTGACATATACAAATAAACTACATTTATATATAAGTAGTAAGGTTTATCTATCTTCTTAGAGGTTTTAGTTAGTTTAAATAGATTTTAACTATACATAAGCAAAGGTTAGCCTATGAGTTTAATTAGTTTACAAAGATTTGAATTTTTTTTTTTTTTTAAATATTTTTTTAGAGGTGTGAAGCTGCTTTAATAAACAAAGTTTCAATTTGACTTTAAGGCATTTTTCACTTCATTTTATGAAAAATGTTGTTGATTCACCACAAAATTGATTGTATAGTATAATAATATGGGTGGAGTGATAAATCGACATGTCCATAATAAAAATGATATATATTTATGATATATATAATAGTATAATATATATAATATATATTATATACTTATATATATATATATATTTAATATATATATATATATATATATTATAATATATATATATATAATATTGTGCTGTGTGAAATGTCAGATGCAACCACTAATAAATTGTACGACGAGCCGCCCCTGATATATATAAGTTCTTATATAGATATATATATATATATATAGTATATATACGTGTATTATATTATATATATTGTAATATATATTAGGTAGTTATATATATATATAATAGTCGCCCCTATAAATAATTATATAGTATTATAATATATACTCTCGTATGTTACTCGTATATATTGAAGCTATTTTCCCGTATAGCTGAGTTAAAGTACACACTTTCATTCAGAGTGTCTTGAGAGATGAGAGGGGGAGGTTCGCTTAATCTTTTCTCTCTTAATGGAGCATAAAAATATCTTTAATCACTAATACAAAATTGGAAATATAAGTTATTTGTGTGACACATAATCTGTTTTTATTAATTAAGTAAATGAAACAATCGTTGTGTTTTCCGTAGAGTTTTATTTGAGAAAGAAAATAGTTTTTAATAAAATCATTTTGAAAATAAAAAAAAAAGGACTATTGAGATTGAAGTGTAGAAACGAGTTAAAACTATCTCTCTTCTTCTTCTTTTTTTATTTTATTTTATACAATGGACAAGTGTAGGCACTTCTAATGTCTTACTCTATTAAGGAAAATTAAAGTGGCACTGACAAGTGTTGTGTAAAATTTAAGGCACTAATATAAAAACAGTGTTTATTATTTTCAAAGGATAGAAAAATATATAATTATAAATACTGTTTTTGAAATTACTTTTTCAAAGATATAATAATAAACAATAATTATAATTTATATTTATAATATCTCTATCAAATATATTATAATTAAAAATTATAAATATAATTGCTGATTATAATTAATTTCAAAGAATAAAAACTAAAATTATAATTTGTTATAATTTCTCTGTCAAATATATCATAATTCGAAATTATAAATATAATTACTGATTATAATTTCTTTCAAAGACAGAATAAAAACTATAATTATAATTTATGCAAATAATTTCTCTATCAAATATATTATAATTAAAAATAATAATTATAATTACAATTTTTATTACTCTTTTAAAAAAATTAAAATGCTTAACACTTTCAGAACATTTTTTACATACATATAATTTAAAGTTTAACTAATGTCAATGACATTTTTTAAAGGTAAGTTAAAATAATATTATAGAAAGATTATTCTTACATAATTAATTTTAAATCTTTGAATATATTAATATTTTTAAATAATTTATATGCTCAATAATAATAATAATAATAATAATAATAATAATAATAATATAATATAATAATAATATATATATATAATTTATAATAATAATAATAATAATAATAATATATAATATATAATATGTAATATAATAATAATAATAATAATAATATAATATATATAATAATAATAATATATATATATATATATAATAATAATATGTAATAATATGTAATAATAATAATATATATATGTAATATTATAATAACTATAATAATAATAATATATGTAATAATAATAATAATAATATCTATATACGTAATAATATACAGGCAATATATGCTGTATATAATATAATAATATAATAATAATAATAATATGTATATATATATTAATAATAATAATAATAATAATAATAATAATAATAATAATAATAATAATATGGATAATTAATATAATATATATATATTTATATAATAATAATAATAATATGTAATATTAATAATAATAATATATAATATAATAATATATATATTATGAATGAAATAATAATATATATATATATATATAATCTATATAAATATATATATATATATATATAATTTAGCAAT
>JABUQX010125499.1:20000-27500 GCA_015478945.1 Trachelipus rathkii
ATATATATATATATATATATTAAACAACGATATATATATATATATATATATATATATATAATAAATAAATAGAAAATAAAATAAAAAATTAAAATTATTTTAATAAAAATAATTTTAAACGATGCCATCAGAATACTTAATCTGAATACCATTCAAAACCACTTAATAAAAGCCAGGATTCACCTGTTGCCATTGCCGTTATTATTAGCAAATTGTATAAGGATTTAATTGTAGAAGGATTTAATTGTATAGGGATTTAATTGTTATGCTTTAACGGCTTTTAATCCACTTAAAAAGAGAGCCTTTTCCTATCACAATAATAGTCAGTTTACTGAAGAGCTTTTATAAAACTTTGAAACTTACAATGGGTTCGCACGAGTATAATAAACATGAGATCCAGATCGCTATCAGAGGTTAGGGGAATTGAAAACAAACCAATTATAAGAGGATAAGCCTTCCGATTTCTCTCTCTCACTCCCTCCCTTTCCTCTCTCTCTCTCTCTCTCTCTCTCTCTCTCTCTCTCTCTCTCTCTCTCTCTCTCTCTCTCTCTCTCTCTTTCTCTCTCTCTCTTTCTTTTTCTCTCTCTTTCTCTCTTTTCTCTCTCTTTATTTCTCTATCTCTCTTTCTTTCATTCTCTCTTTCTTTTTTCTCTTTCTCTCTCTCTCTCTCTCTCTCTCTCTCTCTCTCTCTCTCTCTCTCTCTCTCTCTCTCCTCTCTCTCTCTCTCCCTCTCTCTTCTTTTTCTCTTCTCAGCATGTTTTTCATTTCTCTGGGCTCACGATAAACATTTCTTTCTCCCTCTCTTTCTCAATACTTTCCTTCTTTCTCTCCCCCTATCTAGTTATCTTTTAGCATATTTTTCATTCCAATGAGAAGCGAATAAGTTTTCTACTCTCTCAATCTCTCACTCTCTCCCTTCTCACTCTCACTTCCTCTCCCTTTCCCCTCTATCCTTCACTATTGGAATGTTTTTTATTCCAGTGAGATAATGATAGGTTTTACTCTCCTCTTTTATTTCTCTCTCTCTATCTCTCTCTCTCTCTCTCTCTCTCTCTCTCTCTCTCTCTCTCTCTCTCTCTCTCTCTCTCTCTCTCTCCCTTCTCCCTAAATTGTAATTTTATAGTCGTTTCTTGCCTTACGTTCTGTCTGAAGCATTTTTCTTTTTTTCTTCTGACTATGTGCCCAGTATGGCCGCTTATCTGTGAGCTGTGGTGGGTCCTGTACACTGACTCTTCTGACTATGATATTTTATTTTCACTATACTTATCAAAATAAACACTATAGCATACCATTTCTCATTATATTTATCTAATAAAGCACTGCGTCATTTTATATTTCTCTATCTATACCTAGGAAAAAAAACAATGGGGTACTAAACATTTCGTTATCTTGATCTAAAATAGCACGATGTCATTTCATATTTCGTTATCTTTACATGAAAAAAATAGGGCATTCAATTTTTCTCTATCTTTATCTAAAACAACACTGTCATTTTATATTCGTTATATTTACCAAAAAATACTATGGCATTAGTTTTCTCACTATCTTTATCTATAAATACCGTCATTCCGCTTCTCATTATTTAAAAAAAACTCTTGCATTCCATTTCTAGCTCTCTTTATCTAATAAAACACTGTGGCATTCCATTTGTCGATATCTTTATCTAATTAAGCACTATGGCATTTCATTTCTCGTAATCTAAAAAACGCTATGGCATTAAATTTCTTGTTTTCTTTATCTAAAAATCTAGTATGGCATTCTATTTCTCGTTTTCTTTTATTAGAAAAGCAATGCATAATTTCGTATTTCGTTATCTTTATCTAAAAGAAAAATAATAAGGTATTCCATTTCTCTTTACCTTGATCTAAAAACACTATGACATTCCAGTTTTCTTTATCTTTATCTAAAAAGCAATGATATTACGTAATAAAACACTATGACATTCCTTTTTCTCTATATCTCTATCTAAATAACACTAGGGCATTATACCCCATTATCTTTATCCAAAAAAACTATGACATTATTTCTAACTATCTTTATCTAAAATAATAATATCATTCAGCTTTGCATTATCTTGATCTAATTAAACAGAACGATATTGCATTTTTAGTAATCTGAAAAGACACTATAATTCCATTTCTTGTCATCTTTATCTAAAAATCTATCATGGTATTATAATTTTCGTTATCTATAACTAGAAAAACATTGCAATCTCGTATTCTATTGTCTTTATCTAAAAAAACACAATAATTACTTCTCGTTATCTTGATATAAAATCATTATGACATTTCATTTCTCGCTATCTTTATCTAAAAAGCATTGACATTCTGTTTAGCGTAATCTTTATCTAAAAAAGTGACATTTCATTTTTCGCTATCTTTATCTAAAAAGCAATGACATTCAGTTTCACGTAATCTTTATCTAAAAAAAATTACATTTCATTTCTAGCTATCTTTATCTAAAAAGCAATGACATTTAGTTTATCGCTATCTTTATCTAATAAAACAGTAATGCTTCTATTTCTCGTAATCTAAAGAAAACACTATAGTGTTTTTCTTGTTATTTTTATCTAAAAGTACAATTTCACTTTTCTCAGTTATTCAAGTACTTTTTTTTCTTTTTTCTAGTTTGGCTTTATTATTATTATTATTATTATTATTATTATTATTATTATTATTATTATTATTATTATTATTATTATTATTATTATTATTATTATTATTATTATTATACCTTTAATCTGATTTTTGTTTTATCAATTCTCACACAACCCTGGCTGGCCATCGTACCGGTGCGGTGCGATGCGGTCAGGCGAGGAGTGGCGAGCAGCTGCGAGTTCTGTGCTTTTGTAAAAAATAAAGATACTCTTTTTTTTCTTCTTATTGCGATGCGGTGCGATGCTGATGAACAACCTTCAGGTTTGATGGCAGTTCGGTGCGGTGCGATGCGGTGAGGTACGGTGCGGTGCGGTGAAGTGCGGTGCGGTGCGGTGTGATGCGTTTAGCGCAATGTGGTGCTCGGCCAACTCTACCCTCTACTTTTTCTTTTGCTTTTCACCAACAATATGACTTCCTCTCCTTTCACATTCTCTCTTCTCTTTCTCACTCAACCTATTAATCTTTTTCTTCTCACTATTTTTCTCTCATCATTTTCTCTCTATCTCTTTTCTCACTCTATTTAACGGTCTCTTCTTTCTCACTTTCTTCTTTTGCAATCTTTTCTTTCTTCATCTCTCTCTCTCTCTCTCTCTCTCTCTCTCTCTCTCTCTCTCTCTCTCTCTCTCTCTCTCTCTCTCTCTCTCTCTCTTTCTCTCTTCTCGAGATCTATTTTTTCTTTATCTCTTTTCTTCCTTTCTGACGCTTTTCTCACCCTACTTCCTTTCTTTTATCTCTTCTTTCATTATATCTTGACTCTCTTTTCCATTTCTCCATATAATTTCTCTCTCACTCTCTCCTTTTCATTCTTTTCTTTTTAGTTTCCTAATCTTCTCTGTCTCTCCGTCTCTGTGTGTCTGTCTGTGTGTCTGTCTGTGTGTCTGTGTGTCTGTCTGTGTGTCTGTCTGTCTGTCTGCTGTCTTTCTCTCTCTCTCTCGCTCTATATATTACATATACATCTTATATATATTATATTACTGTTATTATATTATTATATTACAGATATATATACATATATATATATATAAACATATATAGATAGGTATACATCATAATAATATTATTACCCAAAACGTTTTAATATAGAAATATAAAGAGTATATATATTATATATATATATTTATATATATATACATATATATATACATATATTATATATATATACATACACATATATATATATATATATACATATTATATATACATATTATATATATATATATATATATATATATATATATTATATATATATATATATATATATATATATATATATATATATATATATATATCAAAATTATTTTTATGAGTCACTTCCACCTTCACTGCACTCGAACAACAAATTAAAGTAAAAAACCACTAAATATAACAAAGAGGGTAAAAAGAAAACAGTAACAGTGTAATATTTATTATCTCTCATACCCCGCCAACCAATATTTTTTTGCTTCGTAGGTTACTTCCTGATTTCCATTTTTGCTTTTCATTTACTTTTATTTTTTATCTGGCGTCTGAAGAAGACACGAGGGAGTGTCGAAACCCCCCCCCTCTCTCTTTTAATATCTCACAATTAAAGTGCTAATTTTTCTTTTTTTTTACCCTCTTTGTTATATTTAGTGGTTTTTTACTTTAATATATATATATATATATATATATATATATATATATATATATATATATATATATATATATATATATATATATATATATATATATATATATATATATATATATATATATATATATATATATATATATTATTTCATCACCTGTCTCTTTCTCATTGTAAATCTCTCTCTTATCTCTCTTTCTCCCACTATTACTCATCACTCCTTTTCCCTCTCTATCTCTTCTCACTCTTTCTTCCTCTCAATTTCTCGTAATTTTTTTCTATCTCTCTGTTATTTCCATCTCTTTCTCCCAATTTTTCTTCTTAAACTTTAAACCTCTCTTTATCTATCTATCTATCTATCTTTCTACTCTCTCAATCACTCATTTTCTCCCTAATTTAATTGTTACTCTTTCTCTATCTCTTTCCTTTCCTTCACTCTCTATCTCTCTCATTCTCCCTCTCTTCCTCCTTCCTCTTTCTTCCTCTCTTCCTTCCCCTCTCTCTATCTAGCTTCCCTTTTCTTCTTTCTCTTTCTCCCTCTACTCATTTTTTTACTTTCACCCTCTCTTTATCTCTTTTCTTTCTCTCAATCTCTCATTTTATTCCTCTTTACCCTATCTCTCTCTTTCTCCCTATCTACCTCTCTTCCTTCTCTTTCTCTATTTCCCTTTCTCCCTCTCTTTCTCCTCTCTCGTTCCTCTCTCTATTTCTACTCTCCTTTTCTTCTTTTTCTTTTCAATAGAGAAACCGATAAACGCTAATAGCTGCAATACATTTGTTTAATTAAAATACTTTAAAAAAAAACGCTAATGTAAGAGTTTGAAAGGTAAATACTTTTTCTATGTTATTATTATTATTATTTTATTATTATTATTATTATTATTATTATTATTATTATTATTATTATTATTATTATTATTATTATTATTATTATTATTATTATTATTATTATTATTACTATTCTCGTCAATGTATTGTTATTATTATTATTATTATTATTATTATTATTATTATTATTATTATTATTATTATTATTATTATTATTATTATTATTATTATTATTATTATTATTATTATTATTATTATTATTATTATGTAGTGATTATGGCTGGAACTGTAATCATTATATTTATTATAATTATTTATATTATTATTTTTATTATTATTATTATTATATTATTATTATTATTATTATTATTATTATTATTATTATTATTATTATTATTATTATTATTATTATTATTATTATTATTATTATTATTGAGGTTAACCGCAAAAATGCATTTCATGGAGGCCCACCACTAGGTACTCACAAAAGATATGTCGGCTTCTCAAATACTTGTTCATGTTATTATTACTATTTGATTATTATTATTATTATTATTATTATTATTATTATTATTATTATTATTATTATTATTATTATTATTATTATTATTATTATTATTACTGTCGTATTTAGTATTGTGAAATATTTTTAGGAGTTGGATTACTGTATGGAATGATTGTATTGATACTATTACTAGTAATATAACTAATTTTATTATTACTATTTTTTTTTTATTAATAATCTATTGCTGTTATTATTAATATTATTGTTATTGCTATTATTTTATTATTATTATTATTATTATTATTATTATTATTATTATTATTATTATTATTATTATTATTATTATTATTATTATTAATATTATTATTATTATTATTATTATTATTATTATTATTATTATTATTATTATTATTATTATTATTAATGTTATCATTATTATTCTATTTATTATTATTATTATTATTATTATTATTATTATTATTATTATTATTATTATTATTATTATTATTATTATTATTATTATTATTATTATTATTATTATTATTATTATTATTATTATTATTATTATTATTAATATAATTATTATTATTATTATTATTATTACTTTTATATATTATTATTATTATTATTATTATTATTATTATTATTATTATTATTATTATTATTATTATTATGCTAAAAGTTCTGCCAATATATTTGGTATATATAATTTGAAATTTGCCATTCTACACGAGTGCCAAGATTCAATTTATTATTATTATTATTATTATTATTATTATTATTATTATTATTATTATTATTATTATTATTATTATTATTATTATTATTTCTTTTTTATATTATTTTCCGGCATGCACTTATATAATTATATTATTTTTTCTATTATTATTATTATTATTATTATTATTATTATTATTATTTATTTTTACTTATTATTATCATTAAAAAGTAAAATTTTACTATATATATATACCGTATATATATATATTTATTTATTTTTAGATATATATCTATATATATATTTATATATATATATATATATATATATATATATATATATATATATATATACATATATACATTTTCTTTTTTCTATATTTTTATTATACTTATTCTAGCATAAAACCAATGAAAATAATGCAAAACTGCGAAATTTTTATTGTCCGAATGCAATTTAATTTTTGTGTAGGAATTCCTTAAAAATGTTGCATGAACGCTCACTGAGCAGCTAAGAGGAAAGAAATTCACACACACACACACACATATATATATAGCATATATATATATATATATATATATATATATATATATATATGAAAAAATATCGATGAAAACACACAAATTCATATATATATATATATATAGACTTAAGACGTCAACAGTAATAATAGATAGTAATGCCTTAATTAAAATATTACTTGTGAAATCCTTATATAAATAGAAGGAAATCAATACTCTTTTAATAAGGGGTTGTAAGTTTAATATGAAATATTTAAAGAAATATATTATATAAGCCGAATATTTCGACCAAACTTGGCCCTCTTTTAGCTGCTTTAAACTTAATAAAATATAATAAAAATGCCTAAAATAAATTTAAAATTATCACAAAAGTTTTGGTTTTAATTTTTTGAAAAAAGGTGAGGAGTTAAGAATGTTGTTAATGATGGGATCTATTTGTGAATCATTTCTTTGTATATTATAATTAGTGAAATTGTTTATAAATAATTTGGTAAATTTTCTAAGGTGAAGGTTTTCAATGTTGATAATAGGCGTCATGTGGTCTATGTTGATAGTATGGTTGTGGGTAGATCTATGTAAGGTGAGGGCAGAGTTGGGATTGTCTTGAAGTGGGTCATATTTGTGTTATTAATTACGGCGGGTGAAGTCATGTGTTTCTCCAATGT
>JABUQX010125500.1:0-14431 GCA_015478945.1 Trachelipus rathkii
ATGATATATGAGGCAGTACAACGCGAATAGGAAGCTCTTCTGCGAAGGAAGCGCCGATAGGTTAAGAGATGAGAATAAGGCGGGATCCCTTCGGAATAGATGAAAGGGATGGTGAAGAAAGTAAAATTGCTTTCATTTAGTAGCTAGGAGCTGTGGAAGAGAACATTTCCGAAAATCCAGCCACAATTATTACAGTAATGAAGGAGGCGTTTAGTGAATGTCGCTGTGCGTTTGATGGATTTGCCAAGAAGGCAATAGGTATTTTGGATGAGTTGTGTAAGGGAAGGAGGCGGAATGGGCGCGTAAATGAGAAAGTTGTAAAGAATGCGCTAAATCTGCCCCAGGCTATAGATGAAATAATACTACGTTGAAATGATCAAGACCGGGACGCCGTGAGTATCGGTGCATTGATTTGGATGTGCGAACGTTGTGTTAAAAAGCGTTATGGAGGGACGAATTATTAGTCCAGGGATTGCGAGGGAGAGCAATTGGCTTAAATAGTAGCGCCCTTATATAAGGGTAAATGCGGGCAGAAAAGCTCGGGAACTGTAGAAATATATAGCGCGGGAATAAGTTTCGACTTGATGTGTTGCTATGGCGGCAAGGTATTATGCTGGTATTTTGGTTCGAAAAGAGCTGCTTCGAAGTAGATTGAGGCACTGCTGCGTGAAAACTAAGGTGCGTTTAGCGCCAGTGGGCTAGAGGAGTGTGGATCACATTCTCTCTACATTAAACAATGAAACGAAAAACTGAGGGAGAAGAAGAATAAATTTAATTTTAGCGTTTTATGGATTGTACAACAGCCGTATGATAGAGTTAATAGCGAAGCTTTATGGCAGGTATTAGTGATATGAATGGTGTTGTGGTAGCGCTTCTGAATGCGAATCAAAAGTATTGATATGACCAATAGTTGAAGCGTTGTGTAAGGAATAAATGGTGTCAATTGGTATGGTCATTCTGAGCGATTCCAAAGCCGGAATGTGAGACAGGGTTTGTGTGTATGTTCCTTCAGCGTTATTCAATTGTATATGCGATGGCGTTTATGCAAGAATTCGAGGTGGCGGAGCAGGAAATTTGGTGTTAGAATGATGAGAATGGAGATGAGTGCGGAGGGTGCTCCTACCCCTTCATTATATGCGGATGATTGTGGTTTTGTGTGCGCGAGATCTGGCAAGAGAGAGTGTTGAGAGTGAGGTTGTTTAGAGAAGTATTTGGCAGACTGGGTATGGTAACAGGAGCTCGGTTGAACGCCAGCTAAACGTAGATAAGCCAGTAAGGTTATGGATGGTGTAGTGAGCCGACTAGTCCTCAGTGATGAAGGTTATGTTAGATGGTGAGCACGTGGAACAAGTGTCAGAGAGTGTATAAAATATTCTAAGGTATGTTTGGATGAGAAGGGAACGGTAGGTGCAGAGTGTATTGTTGTAGGAAAGTTGATAATGGCAGAAAGGTGGCTGGTCCAATTTAATCTTGTTGGTGAATTTAAAAGGACTAAGTCTTGAGTGTGTTGAGTGTGCTACATGAGGGTATGTTGTTCACCGTGTTAGGGAAACTATGCCCACTGATCAATAGTATTCTCTAAGCTTCAATGTGTTCAGATGCCGACCATCTTAGGGGCCATGCTAGTGTGCACCACAGAAGAATTTAAAAAAATCTGCAGCATATGGGCAACGTTATTAGAGATGTTGGTGGGGAGAGAAAGCGGGCTAAATGAGCAGAATAAAATGCAAGTATGTGAGATGCGTTTTGCCGTGCATGTGCGAAAGGACGCTGAATGAAATGATAGTCGCGTTGGTTAAGCCGGTCAGCTATAGTAGAGAAGTGTGTTGCCCGCGAACCCGAACCCGGCCCTGAGGGAGACCGAATGAGGAAGCTGACTCGATATATACCAGTCGGCTGATACGAATGTATCTGCAAGGAGAGAATGCTGATCGGTTTGGTGAGAGGCGAGCAAGAAAGGTGCTATAACATAGTGAATGGCGGGGGATTTGTGACGGGGGTATGGTTTGTGGCCACTGGGGCCAAGCGGATGAACCTTTACACTGTACACTGATGATTTACCATAGTGAGGTTCCATCCGCCTTCCCATGAAGCCTTAGGGCTGGATTTTTTTTTGACTGCGATGAGTTCGCCGGCCTAATTAATGCGTACTGAGGGGGCCGTAAGGCCTGGGCCTTTCCTTTTCGACCTAGCTCATGCACCGATCTCTCTCTGCTTTTCTTTTCCGATGACTCGGTCACGCACGGCTTACTCCCATTCTTGGCGAAAATAAAGCGAAGACTACCAAGCAAAGATAAGAAAGAAAGCATATTAGTATATATTAAATATACTACTATATATGATGGAGGATATTATTAAGCTAACACTTATATATCATATATTATTAATACCTGCCATAATCGTATATTATACTATATAACTAATATATATAATATATATATAGGCTATATCAGAGTACTGGCTACGTACGTAAGCTATACTAAGTCTACAAATGCTAAGGCCGTACTATAATTGACTATATAATTAAGGGCTATTATATATAATGGTTGAAGTCACCGGCCCCTCTCATACGAGAGGACGCCTGGGTTCAAATCCTCCGCGAGCAGTTGAGGTCTTCTGAAGTCTACCTGGGGGCTAAGAATTTTAAACTGACTGCGAACACGTAGGTGGGCCGGCTGGTTTGGGAAGCCGGCCCCTTAAAGTTCGTCTAATTTCCTGTCTGGTCCCCCCTCGTTGTACCCGCCATAGCGCGAATTACAAGCACGTTAAAAAGAGCGCGCTAGTTTTTTTTTATGACGCAATAAGATCTCTACCTAACACTATACACTACTACAACTCTACTATATCTTATACGTGCATACAGTATTATAATTAATAGTATCTAATACTATTTTACTATATATATATAGTACGATAGCATAGGTAGTTTATTTTTTTTAGTTTATCACTGAGCTTATCTACATTATTAATAATATATTATTGAGAATTTGTTTCAAAACCCTGCGACAAACTCTCAAGGGCTGATTAGCAGCAAACTGATAAGGCCAACACTTTGATTGTTAAATAAGTCTGTAAGTTGCTATGACGCCTTCCGCTTTCAAAGTTACGGATGATTGTATAACCCGCGAATAAAGCACCACCCTTTGATTGTTGTATTGGACGCAAGTCAGCTTACTCTTCGTAGCCGGAGATTTTTTGCGTATTTCTGATGTGTTATATTGTATTGTGCTGCCAGTGCGTACATCTGGGTGTATCCGGCAGGGCTGCATAGAGTCTGCCAGCGCCTGTCCGACATCGGTAACTAATAAGGATATCTTTGGGCCTAAAACAATCCGTATGCTGTTTTTGATCGCCGCGAGCGCTTTGCCTTAAACGAAACAATGGACTTAGCCGTGTTATGAAACTCTATATTTTATTGGGAAAATTACAGGAGGTGCCTCAAAGTTGTCATGCTCCCTTGCCTACCTGATACATTCGCTTACACTAGTTTACTGGCGTAATGTACACAACACTCTCCACATGCCCCCAAAAAATAAATCTAAGGGGTGGAGGTCGTCGGCCGATCTTGCAGACCAGCTGCAACAGATCCCTCCTCTCTCCCTAATCCACTTTGTCTATTTTGCTAGAACTCTGTTCAGATGCCGCCCTGTCCCGTACCGTGGTGGCAGAAGTGCCAATGCCGAGCGCCTTCATGTTGAAACCACAGCGTCTGCTGCGGGTGCAAAGCGCCGTAGTGTCGCTCCATGAAGCTGCGTAGAGCCGGCCCTCGAAGGGGCTCGAGATGTGCCGGCCAGTCAGCTAGTCAAGAGTACCGCAGGGTCCATCCAAACGGTGTTGCGAATGCCATGACAGGCCCAAGCAGAATTAATCCCCAAGAATTCCACCCCAGATGGTTTACGCGTAAATTTCGCCTGCGTGAACTCTGGATGAACATTGGAGTGCGGAGTTGTCCCTCGTCCCATTATGTGGCCGTTTCTGCCTGGCCGTTGCAAGTAGCCATCACGTTTGAAGCACGGCCTCATCGCGCCTTAAAACAGACATGTGCCAGGAGAAGGCCCAGGGATTATCGATGCCTCCGCTTGCAGAAAACCACCGGCCAAACGCACACGGGGTGCCGAAGTTCGTTTGGCCAAGTTCTTGCTACTTTCAGTAAGGCCTGCGTATGGCATGGAGGCTTTTTGCTCTTGTAAGACACCGAACCACAGACGGCGATGATTTGACATGGCATGGCGGCAATGGCGCTTGCTTGCTAGTGCGACGGCCGTTCGTTGGCGACTCTCCAATCACCTCTTCTTCAAAGCTAGACGTTCTTCGTATTACGGTGGGGAGGTCTTCACCAATGCACCGGGGACGAAGGGCCCCCATTATCCCGAAGGCGCTGATGAAGGCGAGCCACAACATTGTGTGGCGCGTGAGCCTTGATTTTCTGTGCTGGAAATTCGTTCCTAGCCGTACGTGAGGCTGGCTCTTCGTCATTTCCGTTGCGCAACCGCACGGTTAAGCACATTATCATGGTCGCGTAACTCGGGAAGTATGGTAGTGATCCATTCGTAATCGATGCCCTACACTGTACTGAGATCAACCAATGAATTGGGGCAAGCGGTATAAGGTATGTGTCAGCGGCTGATTTCCGAAGGACGTTAAGGTAAACATTGTACGCCACGCACAAACATAAAAATTGGAGTAACCCTAAATCGTCTCGCTGTGGCCTAACCTACATGCGACGCGTCACACGACATAAACTAGTGTACGGTTCAATCGTCGATCGTAACTTTTGAAACGCAAGCGTCATCTACAACATAAGTTTATTTTAACAATAATATTCCTTATCGTTTGCTCTATCAGGCCCCTCCGAGTTTCGTCGCCCAAGCGTTTTGAAGCCCACCCTGTGTATAAGCTATAATATATAAAATATACTATTATATACTATAGCTCAGTACTTTACGTATATAGGGAATTGACTATTACGTTATTAATAATTATGATTACTATAATTTATACTATATACTATATATACTTATACCTACTTATATCTATATAGATATATATGTTGCTGGGCTAATATTATAGTAATATATAATACTATTATACTATATATACATAATTTACTTTTCTCGGATTCGAACAACCAGCCTCAAGGTCATATACTTAAGAAAGATGAGCCTCAAAAGAAGTCTGTTTTAGCATTGGCCCTTTCTTAAATGTTCTATTTCCTTTGATACTTTTCCTCCAATGCTTCTTTATGGTTATATATTTAATTAAACAATATTAGCTTATATCATACGTTTATTTATTCATGCAGATTTACATAACTATATAACTATATATAACTATAAGTTCTACTAATATATATAGTCATTTATAGTCATCCTGGCCGCGGTCTTTCGAAATCCAACATTTACTACGTAGATTATATATATATACGTATACTAATAATAATATTAATACTATATATAATAACTCTAATACTATATATATATTATATATAGTTATGTCATTATTATATATATACGCGGCGAACTATTTCCCTATCTATATATCCTATATATATATTAAGCCGTATCATCGTTATTAATATATATATATACCTGTATTTATATATATATATACTATCATATATATGTAATTACTACTATATTATACCGCTATATATATATAATATATAACATATAATATACTTACAGTATTATATATTATATATTATTTATTTTCATCTTATCTTTACCACGACAATCGGGCGGAAAAGGTACTATTTTTATGTTTTTCCCGACCAGTTGGGCCCATACAAAGTGGAAAGGTGCCCAGTTATCAGGGTGATAGTAACCCCAGCCCTCAGTCTGAACCAAGTCTCCAAGCACTATCCAGCCATCAGTGGGCATGGCTAGGCTCTGGACTCACAGACCTACTGCTGCCCGTTGAGCGCGGAATTACGCCGAATGCCTAGGGTACTGTCTGTTATGGTTTAAGGTTCGTTGCTACCGTTGCACTGTGTGGCCGCATGGTATGATGTGAGGTT
The DNA here is from genome assembly GCA_015478945.1 of Trachelipus rathkii. NCBI lineage: Eukaryota > Metazoa > Arthropoda > Malacostraca > Isopoda > Trachelipodidae > Trachelipus > Trachelipus rathkii. The sequence goes on from JABUQX010125500.1 coordinate 6,017, forward strand.
TGAGGCTATTGAGCATTAGGCTATTAATACACTATGCCGTAAACTGTATCATGAATTACAGAAAATCTCCCTACAAGACCGCAATTTTTTGTGTCCGTCCTGACCTGACTAAGTCGAAAGCTACAATATCAGCAGTGTTTGACGAGACTCGGAACTCTACGACCCTAAGCCGCTGTGGCCCAAACGCACCACTCAGTCACCCACTGCTGCCACCGAGGACACTAATATACTATAATATATATATATAGTACTAGTAGCTATTATATAGTACTGTATAGCTATAATATTGATACTAGGTTATATTATACTATACGTTATCTATCATATATAGCCTCACTGCTCTAGTACCTATATATAAGGTATAGTAACCTACCTAATATATAATTTGCCACTATATACGATATATATATATTATATATATAGTATCTACCTATAACCTCCCCGCGCAGCCGCCGAGGACAAACGCAGCATCACACACAGGCGAGCCGTATCCTGCCGCCGTCTATCATACGCTATGTATCTTCTATAACTACGCTAACGTTTCTATACCTATAACGCATATTAATACTTATCCTTTATACTAATATATATATACATGTATTTATGTCTAAAATTACTTAATTAGAGTATATATACTATAATTAATATAATATATAAATATACGCTTATATACTATATTTACAAAGAAAGCAATTTATTCGTACCTATGGTATGCTAAATGTCAAAAATATTAACAGAAGAATGTTAAAGTTACGAAACCATATCTTTTCTTTTCATTAAATGTTTACTTTTTACTTTCAACTGTATCAACATTCTGAATCTACATTTTGCTACTCATTATTCGCGCAGATCCGCTGCCGCAACTTCGTTTATATTCCACCGCTCATCTAGCCTTGTTAAACAACTCTTCATTATCTCTTTCTTAGTGTTAATGCGTGCCAATCGTATTATATTTTTAACTTTCATAACTAATTTTTAGTTAATTCACATTCTTCTATCCTTGTAATAGCCTATCAAAAATAGTTCTCCCTTTATCTTTTATTTCTATTGAGGATTTGATTTTGGTTTTTTGAGGATTTTTGATTTGTTTTAAACCAGTTAACATAAATAATATTACATCAAAATAGAATCTTCAGAAACTCCCAAACTTATCTCCTCACTTTTTTTTGAGGGATGGTAAAATGCTCTACCCCCAAATTCTTCCCCAAACGGCTTCAGGATTTTCTTTCCCACCATCCACATTCACTTTTACTAAAACTGTTTTGTTAGATACATGTGTTTTGCAGCTCCAAAATTTATTCTTGGTAAGTTCCTTGATTTTTTTTGTTTTCTAAGAATATTTATTCTAACATCAAATAATATTAAGATAATTAGTTTTATTAGAGTTTTAGTTAATTTTATCATTTTTCTGACCCTGAAAGTCAGCCGGTTTATTTATATGCTAGGCCCAATATCTTGTTAGCGTTACCAGATAGATCCTAGGAATTATAAAAAAAAATATAATAGATTTATTTTTAAGGGGAATATAGGTCGATAAATTTAAATTCTATAAATACAGTACCTGCATAAAATAAAAACCAATAAACGTTACTTCATTAAATTTTTTTTGATTTGATTTGCACTCCACCACAAAATTAAAAGATATTTCTCAGTTTTATATAACAAGGATGGAACTCCCGTGTATTCTAACATTAAATAATATTAAGATAATTAGTTTTTTAGAGTTTTTAGTTATTTTTCTCATTTTTCTGACCCTGGAAGTCAGCCGGTTTTTTTATATGCTAGGCCCAATATTTTGTTAGCGTTACCAGATCCTAGGAATTATAAAAAAAAATATAATAGATTTAGTTTTAAGGGGAATATAGGTCGATAAATTTAAATTCTATAAATACAGAACCTGCATAAAATAAAAACCAATAATCGTTAATTCATTTAATTTTTTTCCACCATTTGTCTACTCCCATTAATTGAACTAATTTTAAATAAATTTAACTTTTTTTATTTAAATTTTTTATTTGCACTCCACCACAAAATTAAAAAGATATTTCACAGTTTTATATAACAAGGATGGAACTCCCCCATAAAACTTGTAACTAATAATAATAATAATTATAACAGTAATATTAAAGCCATAAAATAATTAATAATAAAATAATAAAATAATAATAAAATAATAATATCAAGAAGAAATAATTAATATATATTAGGGTGGAGTGAACACCGTACATTATAGGACCCTAAGTTAAAAATTTAGGCTTCCCGAACAAACAAAGTTATTAGTTAAAATAATACCAATTTAAATAAAACTATTAATAGGAAAATTAATAACCTTTGACATTAATATTCAGATTTTTTTTTATAAATTTTTGGGTTTTTCATTTAACATATAAGGTCTAAATAATCATCATTACAAGGCCTATTTTTGAGCTGTTAACAAAATTCTTTTTATTAATTTTTTTTTTCAATCTCATAATGCTGGCCACCCTCATAGTAAACGTTATTCATTCAGTTGCAGTTATGATCTTAATCAACAAGTAGTCAAGCTTAACTTTTCCATTTTTTTTCCATTTTTCTTATGCTTATATTTAATCTAATACATAGTTCAGTCCCACAATTTAAGAGGTTCCATACTAAACAATCAAGTATTTTTGTTTAAAGTTTTCCTTACCCGTCCTAAACTAATTAAATAAATAAATTAAAATATGGAGGCCCCATAAAAAGCATAATTATTTTAATAAATTTTTGAGATCTAAATGAATGGAAAATATATATATATACGGTGATTCAAAATTATGGTAAACAGGTGACTAAGTATGGAAGATAAAAGTATATGTTCATCTTTGCAATGTTAAACTCAAAATTTAATAATTTTTGTGTTAAGCGAAATATTCACAATTTGTGTCCAAATAAAGTTTTTAATTTTCCCTGTAAAGGTGCCACTTACATTAATTTGTTCAAATAAATATAGCTTTTGACCGACGTTCATAAAACAAATAAATAGAAGAACATTTTTGAAATTTTCACGACTAAAGTTTAATATAAAAATTTTAAGAAGCTCTTTGAATTTCCAGATTCATCATTTTTAAAATTTTGGAATTAAGATTCATGGTGTCCAATTTTTTTGAAATATTGTTTAGAATAAAGATGTAATACTAGCTTCATCTTGGATATATTTGTTTTCGTTATTCATATTTTTTTTTTGGTGTGGTAAATTTATAAAGAAAGTTTGAATATTATATTCAGTTAATTTTTTCCAATTTTAAGTAATTCTAACAGTTTGTATAAAACTTCACTTAACAAGAATGATATGGGTATCTCTATTGATTAAAAGATTAATATTTGTGACTGTAAGAAGTTTCAAAATCCCTCAGGTTATGAAAGTCCTTTTTGTAGGGTAATAAATTTCTTGTACTTATCCTTGAGATTACTATGCATATTTAGAAACTATTGCAAATTTTATTATTATAGGCCTATTGTGGGCACTGAAATAAAATTTCAATACTTATAGTTTTGATTTTACCATGAGAGAGGAAATTTTAATATTTTATCTGTACCTGCGTTGGCCAAAAATCTTGAACTATTCATATTTGAAAAATATCTGCATTAGATTTATTTTGTGTTATTTATTTTTCATTTGTATTTTTTTTCTTGATTAAATTTCTTATCAATTAATTTTTTTATGTTATGTTTTTAGGCACTTTTATTTCTGGAATTGTTTATGAAGTCGTTATCGCGTTGAATAAAATAATAAACATCAGAACTTTATTGCTCATCTCTCCGACACTGAAGGAAAATAGAGTCGTTATAACATTATATATTATATATATATATATATATAATATTATACTATATATATCATAATATTATTGATATATATATATCTAAATTACTATATTAAATATTATATAGTATATATATATAGATATATATATATATATATTATATATCATATACTATTAACATATTATATTATACTAATATATTATTAATATATATATTATATATATATATATATAAGGAGTTGCAATTTTGGAATGGATGTGACTGTGGTACAAAGCTAGGTAGACTTTGATGTGTGTGAGTCCTAGAATGTTAATATTTAAATTTAGTTTGAAAAAGTCAAGGTTGTGTGGTTTGTGACGTATGGTACCATACTGAGGAAACTTGACAGGGAGAGTAACGATTTTGGGATAAATATTGAAATATGTTCTGGATGGGGTGAGTAGGAGCGTCTCAGATTATAGTCTTTTGTTGGACTGAATGGTTCTGGCATAGGTGATCAAAAAATAGGGATGGTATAACAGGTGGTTTGGTGTGTCGGGAGATGAGAATGGTAGGAAGTGATTGATTTCTGTGAAGAGAGAGTATGTGCGTAAGTAATACTTTCTTTAAACACAGAGATTATCCATAAGTAATACAGATGTTGGTGTAGTAGAGATGTATTCTGGAGTGAAAATATGGATTTGAATTTTAGTGTTGTGATAGAAGCGAGATGTTCTTGAAGTATGTGTTCGGAATGTTAAATCAGTTAATGGTTTTAGGAATGGATTTGGGCGGATCAGTTATGGTTGTTCATTGTAATAATAAGGCACTAATTTAAATTGACAAAGTTGTCATTCTGAGTGCAAAATAAGAGTGAGAAATTAAGTGAGCAAGACAAAAAAGATAAGTATGTAAGAGCCGCTAGTAAAATGGGTTCGAATGTGAACAAGTTGAATAACTGAAATCAAATCTGTGGGGCAAATTGGAGAAGCAATTGTTAGTATGCAGGAGTAATGTGGACTGTGCTAAAGTAGAAGTAAGTAATCTTACAGTGGAAATGGTGGATGAAAGGTGAAGAAAGGGTTAATAAGTAAAATGACTAGCGTATCGAATGTACTACTAGTATACAGGAAGACTCAAAAGGAAATATTTGGCTTGGTGTAAAAAATGGGGGATTAAAAAAATACTAAACTCTCAATACATAGGAGAAAAGAAGAGGTAAACAAACAGTTTGGAAGGAGGATGAACGGTGACTAACAAGGGAATGGACAGTCTCTTCTGGAAGTGAAGCGCCGAAAGTAATAATGAGAATAGAGGGGAATCTGCTTAGAAAATGAATAGGGTTGGTGCTTTGTAACTGATGAAAGGGTGTGAGGAGTGTGGAAGAGAACATTCAAAATCTTGCACAATATTCGCCAGTAATGAAGGAGGTGATAGTTGAGACATGTGTGTGGGGTTTTGATGGTGGAAGAAGGAATAAGGTATTTTGGGGATGAGTTATTAGTAAGGAGGAATGGGTAAAGTGAAAAAGTTGAAGAATGCGTAAATCTTCAGTTAGAGAAATTACTGTGAAATTGATCAGCAGTGAGCGAGATGGTGTTGATTGATTTGAATGTGGTAATAAAGCGTTTATGGCAGATATAGTTCCTAAGGGATTGAGGAGAGCGGTCATAGTACTCTTATCATAAGGAGGAGAAAGGGGAACTGGAAGAAATTATAGGGATTAAGTTTATTGAGTGTTTAGGAAAGAGATATATGCTGGTATTTGGTCGAAAGAGTGCTGCGAGTGACGTACACTGATTGATTATAGCCAAAACGTTTGGTAGAATAGAGTGTGTTTGTAGATGATATCATTACATTGCAAAACAAATGATTGAAACAATGAGGGAGAAGAAGAATAAAATTAGGATTTAGGTTTTATGGATTTAACAACAAGGCAGTATGATATAGTTAATAGGTGAACTTTCATGGCGGTATTAGTGACATATGGTGTTCGGTGGTAGGCTCTGATGATCAAAAGTATGGTATTGACGATACGTCGAAGCGTGTGTAAAATCAAATGGTGTCAATTGGTGATGTGTTTAGGTATTAATTATGCGGAGTTAAGACAGGGTGTGTTATGTCTCCGCTGGTTATCAATTGTATAATGGATGGGGTTAGTGAAAGAATTGCGAGGTGGAGAATGCAGGAAATTAGTGTCAGAAGGTGGAGATGGATGATGAGTGGAGGGTACCTTACGTATTATACTGCGGATGATTGGCTCTGCTGTGCGAATCTGAAGAGTTGAGAGGATTGGTAGAGAAGATTTGGCAGGGTGTGTAAAAGGAGGGGCTTGAAAGTACAAACGTGGATAAGAGTTAAGGTTATGGTTGTGAGTAAGTGAGGACAGTCCTCGGTGTAGTTTATTGGTTAGAGTGGTGAGCAGCTAGAACAAGTTTGATTCTTAAATATTTAGGGTATATGGGGAACGGATGGAAGGACGATGCAGAGTGTAGTTGGAAAGATTGTGAATGGCAGGAAGTGTGGCTGGTGCAATTAAATCGTTGGTGAATGCATAAGGACACTAAGTCTGAGTGTCTAGGTCCTTACAGGAGGTATGTTGTTCACCTGTGTTATTGTAGGTAGTGAGGACTATGTACTGGAATAGAAGTATAGATCTAAATCAATGTTTCAGATGGACAATCTAAGGGTTGTGCTAGGTGTGAGAAGAATGATAAAGAGAGAATGAATCGTTATTCCTGAGAAGTGGTGGTGTGTGTGAAGATAGGGGTAATATGAGAGAATAAATGAAATGTATGGTTGAGATGTTTGGTCATGTGGGAAAGGATGAGGGATAGTCGTGTTAAGCGGATGTATAGTGGTGATGTGTTGGTGAACCGACCGGCTGGGAGACCGTAAGAGGAAGTGGATTGAGAGTCGGTGAACCGAATGGTCGAAAGTAGAGAATGTGAGTTGGGCAAGGCGAGAATGAAGGTGCATGATAGGAAGAAAATGGCGGGGTTTTGTACGGGGGTATGGTTGTGGCCATTGGGCTAAGGGATATACCCTTACATTGACGATTTACGATAGTGAGCTGGTCCGTCGCGTCCCATGATCTCTAGGTGGATTTCTGTCGTGACGACTCTCGCTAATTAAGGTAGCAGAGCGGGGCGTATATGGCTGGCTCTTTTCGACGTTTGGTCATTCTTCCCTACTGCTTTCTTTTCCGATGCTTGTACAGGCACCTTACCCCCAATCTTGGGCGGCAAAAGAGGAAGGTGAAGATAAGAAAAAAGAAAAACTATAATAAATATATATTATATATATATACTGATCATTACTTACTTACTTACTTACTTACTTCTGGCCCTGGCCCACCTAATTGGAGGGCCTACACTGCCTTCCAGGAAGCCGGTGCCGCTCTGGGCGGGTTCCACAAGTCAAGTGAATGGAGGTTATAGAGAAATCGTGCGGGGCGTCGAGAGCAGGGCAACCCAGAAAAGGTGCTCTATTGTGTCTTGGGCAATGTGACATCTAGCGCAAGGGGAGGGAGTTGTCTAGTTGAATCTGTATTTATAATGCATGAGCCCCGGGTGCTGATTTGCTCCGAGCGAGGTCGATTTGGCCTCTTCTTGACAGCGTTTCTTCTCTAGGGGAGAGTTTTGGAGCGGGGGTGTTTAGTAAATTGTTATTTGGCGTTAGCAGGATATGTGCTGGTTAGTTATGACTATGGAGTAGTGGTAATCTATGACCATTTTTGGAGGGAGGTGAGGAATTTATGTTGTATGTTTGTTAATAGAATTGAGCTGGTGAGACGAAGGGGGCTTTTAGTCTTGTCGGGTCGGTGGGACGAATTGGCTGACAAGGGTGGGATGATTTGTTGTTTTTCTGAAGAGATTGAAGTCCCCACCATCTCCAAGTTTGTGGATTGGGAGGATGGAAGTTTCATCGTCTTAAATGTTGATTGGGGTGGTTTTTGTGCAGGCCTGTGAACTAAGTCCTGAAGGCTGTATTCTGAGAAATTGTAATTTATGTTGTGTTTGGATGTTTGAGAGTTTGCTGGGAACCTAGCGGTGGGCATTATTAAAGTTGTGTCTGAGGAGATTGTTTATAACGTTGTATGTATATAATCAGTTGTAATATTAATATATATATATATATATATTATAATATATATATATATATAATACATATATTATATATATATATCATAAATATATATATATTTATATATATATATATATATATGATAAGTGATGGGCGTTAATAAATTTTGTTGTCCGATGGCCCGATGACGTTAACTTTGAAAAAAACTATTTTAAAATTCTCTCTCGTCTCTCGCTCTCTCTCTCTCTCTCTCTCGTCTCTCTCTCTCTCTTTCTCTCTCCCTCGCTCTCTCTCTCCTCTCTCTCTCTCTCTCTCTCTCTCTCTCTCTCTCTCTCTCTCCTCTCTCTCTCTCTCCCTCCCTCTCTCTCCTCTCTCTCTCTCTCTCTCTCTCTCTCTCTCTCTCTCTCTCTCCTCCTTCTCCTCTCTCTCTCTCTCTCTCTCTCTCTCTCTCTTTCTCTCTCTCTCTCTCCCCTCTCTCCTCTCTCTCCCTCCTCTTCTCTCTCTCTCTCGTCCTCTCTCTCCTCTCTCTCTCTCTCTTCTTCTCTCCTCTCCTCTCTCTCTCTCTCC